>JAECXW010000304.1:0-214241 GCA_018153365.1 Drosophila fuyamai | reverse complement strand
AGAAATTAGAAGATCAGTGTATAAAATTAACGTCAGAAGAGCACATGTATGAATTTTTACAACTAACGGCGATAATGAATAAAGCAGATATAATGTTCTCAATAAAACTACCAATTTTCAAGAAGGGAACTTATTCTTTGCACAGGATCATATCATTACCCATGAATAGAACAGAATTTGTAATAACGCCGAAATACATAGTACTTAATATAGAAGAAATGTATTACTATAAGGAAAAATGTCAAAAGGTAAGAAACTTGTATACATGAAAGAACGATAAAATTGTAAACCAGGTTAACGAAGTATGCTTAAGTAAACTGTTTAACGGGTAGGCTTCAAGAGCAGAATCTTCAAGCCAGAGGAAGGATATATCGCAATCTTTAACAATGAAAATGTGAAGCTACAAACGGACTGTGGGCAAGAGAACACTCAATGGTTCAGCACTGATCACATTCAGTGGGTGCACTTATTGTAAACCACATAAGAAAAGAAACACTCTTGGTTTTACCACTGAAATATTCGGACGTCTAAGTTGATTGCCACTGGCATTAATACAAATCATATCCAAAAACCTAGCATTAATTGATAGCTCGCGCGCCCGAACCACGGGTGTCTCGAGAGGCGTATGCGTCGAGAGCACATTAGTTTACCGCCAGAGTCCTAGAAAGGCAGCTGACCGAATCCCGAGAGCCAAAGACCCGCTGCATCAAGTCTCACAAGAGCAGACTACGGAGCCAGGATATCACGCCGTGAGCGGAACAAGGACATCGAGGACACAAGAAACGATAAGCAGTCATCGCAGGCCCAGCAGCAACCAAGCCATACTCCAACGTATCCAGTCCATGGCTAAGAGTCGAGGGCGGAAGCGTTCCTCTTGCCACAGGGACTGCATTGGCGGCCTTCCGGCGTATGCCTGAAGGTATGTAGGCATCTGGTGTGACCAGCCGGGACAGATCCAGGGACAGGAGGCTGTGGCTGCGAAGGCGTACGATTTGAGTGCCAGTTTCATCATCCCTAGACCCATAGCCCCGAGGCCAAGGACAACGGAGGCGTTCCGGACCAGCGAGCAACGAGGCAGCGGAGAGCAACGGTGGAGCAGCCACAATTCTTCAGGGAAGGCATTGAGACAACCATCTGTCACCATTAGTCCCAGGCCGAGGGACAAGTCGGCGAATAAAGATCCTAATAAAAACATCCTAACATTCTGTGCGTTCTCACTAGACAATCGGGCGGTCACGTTTATATAAATTTGGTGGGACGAACAACACACATCTTCTGAGCTAGCCGCACGATACTCGTAGCGAGCAAATCATACAAATCAGTTTGTTACAAGCTAGTGCAACTACAATTTGTGAAACTTTGCGCATACCTGGTAGAGAAATGCCACCTATACTTTTATAACACTAAAAATTTTCAAAATCAAACATTTTTTAGGAAGCTACGTCAGCGACATATATGTTTGCTTACCTCTTCAATATAATTGAATTGGTGTCTTCTGTTAGGGTTCTTTGGTCGCAAATTTAAATTAGGGTGGTGAAAGAAACCTTGCCAATAAAGAAAGCTTAAACTCTGAGATTGCGCCGCGAACGGTCGCACATGTGAGCTTAAACACTTGTAAGCATATTTGTTTTTAATTTGGATAACAGAATAAGGGCTATTTGATAGCCTTCGCAATCCCCTGTAGCGTTCCTTGTTATTTTTATACCCTTGCAGAGGGTATTATAATTTCAGTCAAAAGCTTGCGGCACAGTGAAGAAGACATTTCCAACCCTTTGTATTATAAATATTCTTGAGCAACATCACCAGGAGAGTCGATCTAGACGTTTCTGTCCGACTAGTCCCCCAGTTTTAAAGCTATCTGCATGAAACTTTCCCCAAAGTTGTCTTTCCATTGGTGGTAATATATAAGTCGTTGATGGTAGAATATTTTGTATATATTGAGCATAACAAGGTGTTCCAAATATAAATCTTGTATCCGTCAGCCTGGGCATTACGATTACCATGTATCCAAAAAAAATCTCAAAGGATTCTGATTCAATTCAGGAACTTGTATATGCACGGAAGCTTACTTGATATACATGCTGAAACGTTGCCTTGCTTTAATTTAAAGAGAAAAAATTCTAAAGCCTAAAAAAACGGTTGCGTTGTTGATCCCGGAAAACTTGGTGTTAGCAATCCAGGACGTGTACTGCAAAAATTTCGCTTACAATAAGTTGTATAAGGCAATGAGATGTACAGTCTTATTGCCAGATATAACGGAGAAATCCCAGCAAGAACAGGTTATCAGGGACTACCACGAAAGAAGCAACCATAGAGGAATAGACGAAACCTTGGCTCATCTAAAGATGATGTTATTTTTCCTGCATATGAAACAGGTGATTACGCAAACAATAAATAATTGCGACAGTTGCCAAATGCAGAAGTACGACAGGAAGAACGCACAATTTCTTAAACAACGTGTCTTTTAACAACGTTTCAGGCCGAGTTGTACCCAAAAATTAAAAAAAGGGTGGAACAGCAAAAGAACAAGAGAATAGAGGCGACAAACGCAGATAGACAGGAACCAAATCCGGTTAAGGTAGGGAACACGATATTCAGAAAAGAGAACAGGAGAAACAAACTAACACCTCGGTTCTTCAAACACAAGGTGTTAGAAGACAAGGGGCTTACAATAACAACCTATAAACCACAGAAAATACATAAAGTAAAAACTAGAAGATTGACGAAACCAAATGAATTAATAATTACAGATGGTCACAGACGAGCCGCTAGCTTAGATCGATTTAGGTAAAGGTAATACAAACGCACAAAACCTTCATACACATTGTAAGGTTGGAAGAATACCAAGAAGCAATAACGAACTTAGACCAAAGGCTCAGAGATATAGGAGAAGATTCGGAAACGAAAGACCTCGTGAGGGTTTTACAGAATATACTTCAAATGTTGAAGGCAAGATTGACAACCATATTCCCTGAAGCGTAGGAGAACAAGCATGTTGATAAACGGATTAGGCTCAGTCTTGAAGTCAATAACAGGGAATTTTAGATGCAGAAAATGCAATAAGACTAGAGGAAGAGATAAGAAAAATGCAAGAAAGGACACATCAATACATCAATGAGGAGCAAACCATGGTAACTATGTTTATAAACAACTATAAAAACGGAATTAGCAAAACATTTTTGAAAGAAGACAAAATGATCTACAGGTTAGAGTACATATATAGGATTTCAATAACAATAGACATGCTCGGATTAAATTTGAACGGTGTAGCAGAATGCTTGCTATTAGCAAAACTAAGAGTAATTTCAAAATGTATTTTCGATAATTAAGAAGCAGAAAGATGCATGCAAGAATTAGAAGATCAGGGTATAAAATTAACGTCAGAAGAGCACATGTATGAATTTTTACAACTAACGGCGATAATGAATAAAACAGATATAATGTTCTCAATAAAACTACCAATTTTCAAGAAGGGAACTTATTCTTTGCACAGGATCATATCATTACCCATGAATAGAACAGAATTTGTAATAACGCCGAAATACATAGTACTTAATATAGAAGAAATGTATTACTATAAGGAAAAATGTCAAAAGTTAAGAAACTTGTATACATGAAAGAACGATAAAATTGTAAACCAGGTTAACGAAGTATGCTTAAGTAAACTGTTTAATGGGTAGGCTTCAAGAGCAGAATCTTCAAGCCAGAGGAAGGATATATCGCAATCTTTAACAATGAAAATGTGAAGCTACAAACGGACTGTGGGCAAGAGAACACTCAATGGTTCAGCACTGATCACATTCAGTGGGTGCACTTATTGTAAACCACATAAGAAAAGAAACACTCTTGGTTTTACCACTGAAATATTCGGACGTCTAAGTTGATTGCCACTGGCATTAATACAAATCATATCCAAAAACCTAGCATTAATTGATAGCTCGCGCGCCCGAACCACGGGTGTCACGAGAGGCGTATGCGTCGAGAGCACATTAGTTTACCGCCAGAGTCCTAGAAAGGCAGGTGACCGAATCCCGAGAGCCAATGTCCCGCTGCATCAAGTCTCACAAGAGCAGACTACGGAGCCAGGATATCACGCCGTGAGCGGAACAAGGACATCGAGGACACAAGAAACGATAAGCAGTCATCGCAGGCCAACGTATCCAGTCCATGGCTAAGAGCCGAGGCCGGAAGCGTTCGTCTTGAACCTAGCGTCCTGCCACAGGGACTGCATTGGCGGCCTTCCGGCGTATGCCTGAAGGTATGTAGGCGTCTGGTGTGAACGGCCGGGACACATCCAGGGACAGGAGGCTTTGGCTGCGAAAGGCGTACGATTTGAGTGCCTGTTCACCCTAGTCTGGGAACGGTGACGCATCCCTAGACCCATGGCCCCGAGGCCAAGGACAACGGAGGCGTTCCGGACCAGCGAGCAACGGGGCAGCGGAGAGAAACGGTGGAGCAGCCACAATTCTTCAGGGAAGGCGTTGAGACAACCATCTGTCACCATTAGTCCCAGGCCGAGGGACAAGTCGGCGAATAAAGATCCTAATAAAAACATCCTAACATTCTGTGCGTTCTCACTAGAAAATCGGGCGGTTACGTTTATATAAATTTGGTGGGACGAAAAAAACACACATCTTTTGAGCTAGCCGCACGATACTCGTAGCGAGCAAACCATACAAATCAGTTTGCTACAAGCTAGTGTAACCACAATTTGTGAAACTTTGCACATACCTGGTAGAGAAATGCCACCTATACTTTTATAACACTAAAAATTTTCAAAATCAAAAATTTTTTAGGAAGCTACGTCAGCGACATATATGTTTGCTTACCTCTTCAATTTAATTGAATTGGTGTCTTCTGTTAGGGTTCTTTGGTCGCAAATTTAAATTAGGGTGGTGAAAGAAACCTAGTCAATAAAGAAAGGTTAAACTCTGAGATATTGCGCCGCGAACGGTCGCACATGTGAGTTTAAACACTTGTAAGCATATTTGTTTTTAATTTGGATAACAGAATAACGGCTATTTGATAGTATTGGCAATACCCCAGAGCGTTCCTTGTTATTTGTATACCCTTGCAGAGGGTATTATAATTTCAGTCAAAAGCTTGCGGCACAGTGAAGAAGACATTTCCAACCCTATGTATTATAAATATTCTTGAGCAACATCACCAGGAGAGTCGATCTAGACATTTCCGTCCGACTAGTCCCCCAGTTTTAAAGCTATCTGCATGAAACTTTCCCCAAAGTTGTCTATCCATTGCTGGTAATATATAAGTCGTTGATGGTAGAATATTTTGTATATATTGAGCATAACAAGGTGTTCCAAATATAAATCTTGTATCCGTCAGCCTGGGCATTACGATTACCATGTATCCAAAAAAAATCTCAAAGGATTCTGATTCAATTCAGGAACTTGTATATGCACGGACGTTTACTTGATATACATGCTGAAACGTTGCCTTGTTTTAATTTAAAGAGAATAATTGTTAATGATGGGCTTCAATCTTTATTAATCAACGAAATTTGACTTATTTTTATTAACAACACTTCATTATCAGTCATTTTACCAGTATATTATTATGCCAGCGCTTGGCATCTAACCATCTGCGCCCAATATCCAAAAGCTGCTAGCACAGGTCAGGAAAAAGGCACCGGTTGCGCTTCCGAGGACAATGCAACTATGTGAACATCTTGGGCTCTTCCCTGGACTTGGGTAACAGCTATAGTAAAATTCTACGTCAGTTACAGGCTTTATCCGTGGCTACAATAAAATCCGGAGGAAGGGTTAGACTACGATAGAACTCGGGCGTGCCACTGGGTTTTACTACTAAATACGATACCCCCGGGCGGGCTCTGTGGATATTAATAACTACAGTAAACTTCGGGCGAACCCTGAGTGTATTAATAACCTGGGTTCTAGTAACTACGGTAAAACTCGGGCGGACCCTGTGTTTCAATACTAATTACGATAAAACTCGGTCGAACTCTGGGTTTTATTAATAACTACGATAAAGCTCGTTTAACGATCGGTATATTAGGTAATTACTCGTCGGGGTTACGGTTCCGTTACGTTTGATCAATTTTCGGGTTAGGGTTATTATTATTTGTTACAGTAATTTATTTATTGGGCGGGCTTGATGGAGACGGGTCTAAGAAAAAGAATATGCACTCGTTGTTAAGATTATAATTAATTATTTTTGTCTTATTTACAGTTGGCTCACAAATCTCCGTTCTACCGTTTTAAGATCTAATTGCATTTCTCGCTGCACCAGTGAAAATTCTGACCGACTGCACAGTTATGCTTACCGACTAAAAACCGCGTGGTCTCGCTTAATTTACGACTTATACCGTCTTCCTACGTAAGTCTATCCGGCTCCGATGTTCGCGTTTCAATTCCTCGAGTTCCTTCGCATCTTCTGTCTCGTGCTTTGGCCGATCTCACCGTTTTTCTCGCCACGCAGTCGCAGTGGTGAACTTGTCGGCGCGTTCGGGGCTCTCTCTTTTTTTGGCAACAGCAACTCCTCCGCTTCGACACGTTCGCTGTTCGATATTCTCTCTCGCTCTCCATTGTCGACGACCGCGCAGTCGCTGAGATGGGCTTTGAGTTCCGTTTGGGTGGTTCGGTTTACTGCTCTTTCGCGCTCTTTTGCGTAAGGTGTATTCTATGCCTTGCCCCTCTTCTCCGCTTTCGTCTCTCCTTCTACTTATCGAATAATATATTTATGTTTCGTTTTCGCTTAGGTTTATTATTTTAATTATTTTATCCATTGTTTTCTGTTAAAGCTAGTAAAAATCAAAAGAAATAACAATAATATTAATAACAAATGTCGTCTATTTCCTTTTTCCCTCCGTGGGAATCGTCGGAATCGTCGTCACACCCCCCTTACTTTTCTCCTTTTCGCCGTAACCCTCCTCGACGTTTTCCAGCCCTAGGTCCTCTACTCCGGCCTCGGTTCTGGGTTCCACCTCTGGTACAGATTGAAATTTTTCGGGCTCAATCGTCGCGGACTTAGAGTTTCGTCGTCGTAGATTTAGGGTCGTGAATCTTGTGTCTTGAGAAACTTTCCACTCATCCCAGGACGATTCAGCGTACCTCCGCCGTAGGAGCGGTTGGTTGTTCTCTTGCTCGTCTTCCTCGGACGGTAAGAAGTCCCAAGTGCAATATTTCCGCTGGCGTATCAGACGGCGTCGTGTAGCTCCGGCTCCTTCGACATCATCTTGTTCCCCTTTTGTCGACTGTACTGGGCTCTGATTGTCCTCGCGACTCCAAACGGTATTGTCGGCTTCCCCCTGAGGTGAGGGTTCCAGGCCGCCTGGGTGTTCTCGTTGGCGCACCCTTTTCTTCATGCTGATCTTTCCGCCAGTGGAGGTGCAAAGGTTCTGCCGCAGTTTGCCTCCAACAGGAACTAGGACAGGGGCCCCCTAGTGGTGGAATGTCCATCGTCACCTGCCAGACTTGGGTGACCAGATACCTCCAGGTATTGTCGCCCAGTTGTAATGTTCTCTTCTCACTCACCGTCTTCGTCCCCCTCTTCTTCGGATTCTTGCAACTTGGTCCACCGTCTCTGCTGTTCGCTGGTATACTCCTTGCCCTTGTCTGGGGTCACGCGAACGACCTCCGGTGGGTGAGTAGTCGGCGCGTCTATACTTGAGTGGAGTCTGAATCATCTTCTTCCATAGTTTCTGTAGTGGGTAGATAACTGACTCTATATAAATGACCCTTAGATTTCCCTGCGTAGATACAATCCGAAAAAGTACCTTATAGTACTTCTTCACCTCCCTCTGGCTCATCATCTCGGAATTCTCTTAACTCTGCAATGTTGACCACTTTCCTCTTACGTTCTACGGGTCTCTGAATCCGTACGATGTTCGGCGATATAAACTTTATGACTCGGAACGGGACGTCATATTTCGGCACCAATTTCGCCGTGAAGCCGTCGTCTCCTCTGGACAGTTGGTGTTGTTTTACTAGCACGAAAGAGCCCAATGTAGCGCCTTGGACATCTTTGGTTCGCGGCATTGCATAAGAAAAATGGGCCTGACGTTTGTAGTATCTGAGATGCTAGAGTTGACTGCCAGTGTCATCTCTAGTAGAAAGTGTTCCCAACCTGACTGTTACCCTTTGATGAATTGCGCGATCATGGTTTTGACGGTGTGGTTTGCACGTTTTGTAGGATTCTCTTGGTGTGAGTATGGCGCCGTGTACTGTAACTCTCATCCGAGTTCTCGCATATATTCTTTGGGGGCACGACTTGTAAACTGCGTGCTGTTGTCACACGCGAACCCTAAAGTGTCCAAGAATACGGTCGCGGAACGCGAGGTTGCCTTCGTAAGTGGGATGAGCTCGACTCATTTGGCAAACGCGTATAAGAAAACCAACACAATTGTATTACCTTTCTTTGACTTCGGCAAGGGTCCAATGAAGTCGGCACACCATGTCGAACAGGGTTCTTCTATTCGACGAGACAGCATCTGTCCAGCCGGCTTGTCTTGGACCTTTGGCAGGTAAGACAGTTTTACAGACAGAGCTACCGCCACGACGTTTTGACAGTCTCTCCTATACTTGACTGAGTATCGAAACTGTTGTATCTCGAGGGCCCATCGAGCAGGACTTTCAATTAATTTCAGCCACTTTAACGCTAGATGATCCGTGATAATCCTTCGACATAGCAGTGCCACTTTCGAATGGCCCATACGATCGCCAAACACTTCTTTTCACTACACTAATTTTTATACCCGTTACTCGTAGAGTATAAGGGTATATTGTATTCGTGCAAAATTATGTAACAGGTAGTAGGAAGCGTTTCCGACCCTATAAAGTATATATATTCTTGTTCAGGATCACTAGCCGAGTCGATCTAGCCATGTCTGTCTGTCCGTCTGTCTGTCTGTCAGTATGAACGCTGAGATCTTGGAAACTATAAAAGCTAGAAGATTGGCATTTTGCTTGTAGATTTTAGGAGTTCCTACGCAGCGCAAGTTTGTTTCAAAATGGTGCCACGCCCCTTCTGACGCCCACAGGCCACAAGCTGTGGCTACAGTTTTAATGCTATTATGAAAATTTTAATTGATATGTATTTGTTTCGTCAATACCTATCGATTGGCCTAATAAAACTTGGCCACGCCCACTCTAACGCCCAAAAACCCATTAAACGCTTAAGCCTGGCTAGCGCCTACATTTCCGCCTTTCATGCCCCGTGGTACCAATGTCTTGGGGTAGATGGGACATTACAATAGCGCCATAAAAATCGGGAGCTAATTCGAGCGGCGAATAACAAACAAGAAGGCATATTTATATTAAGTTGATTAGGGTATCTAATAGTCGAGGCACTCGACTATAGCGTTCTCTCTTGTTATACCCGTTACTCGTAGAGTAAAAGGAAGGAAGCGTTTCAGACCCTATAAAGTATATATATACTTGTTTAGGATCACTAGCCGAGTCGATGTATGTAAGCATTGCACTCAAAAACATAAACATTAACACAGCTGTTGGTGCAGGACAAAAGCTGCCTGCGCTAAAGAAGCGCTGGTGCTGATGCTCGTGCTGTAAAGCTGCCAGCTTTAAGAGATCGCCGAATTCAAATTGATAATTTGAACTGAGTAACGGGTATCTAATAGTCGAGGCACTCGACTTGTTTTCACTTGTTTTCTTTAGCTTTCTCAAGCCGGCGGCTGATGTAGGCGATTACTCTTTCCGTTCCTTCCATCACCTGAGTCAATATTGCTCCCAATCCGACGTCACTCGCATCTGTCTGGAGCGTGAATCGTTGGTCAAAGTTTGGACAGTCCAGGGTGGGGGAGTGTCGAAGGCAGCTTGTTCTACAGAATCCCAGCGCCACTTAACGCTCTTCCTTAGGAACTTGGTCATCGGCTGAACGATTGTCGCAAATTTCGGTACGAATCTAATGCCATACCTAGACATCGTCTCAGTTCCTTCAGAGAGGTAGGTGGCCGGAACTCCCTTTTAACTTTATCGGGGTCTGTATGAATACCATCTTGACTTACCATGTGGCCAAAGTACTTGAGTTTTCTTTTAAGAAATAAGCATGTTTCCTCATTAATGAGTAGGTTTGCTGCTATGAAATACCTCCCGTAGGTTTCGTGCATGTTCTAAGTCTCGATCGATGTGTTCTTGTTCCGCTGCTGACCAGTCCCCTTCTCGCCGAGATGGCGTGTCTTCTTCTTCCTGGATTTCCTGAGAAAGTTACGTCCTAGTATTACTTTATTTACCAGCGCTAATTCTACTACTTGTCCTCCGAGGTTGATGTTGGTGACTACCATTCCTGTTATACTGACGCTGGTCCCGTCTGCCAAGCGTATGCCAGTACACACCTCTCTCACTGTCACTAATGCCTTCAGCTGAATGAGAAGTTTTTCGTTGATGAAACTCCTCGTGGCCCCGCTATCGGCAGTGGCTAACACAGAGATGCCGGCGACTAATACTTGCGCTAAGATCTTCCCGCGCAGGGGTGCGGCTATTCCCGGTTCTCGGGTACTCTCGTCCCCAACTGCTCACGGACATCTGTCTAACTCCTTCATCTGATCGTACCCGGCGTGTCGCATCACCGTTTGGATTTCGATAACATAATCCTTGAAGCTCTCTCCCTCACGTTGGTAACGAGCTCTGATGTCGTCTTCTAATCGGCGAAAATAAAAAAAAGTCTAAAAACTCCTGACGGAATACTGGCCAAGGTGCCCCCTGTAGTTGGCTGGTCTTAAAACACCGGGAGGCCCTGTCTGTAAGAGTTTCTGTCATAACTTCTGGTAGTTGAGCTAAGGGAAGGGCATACGACGTAGCCCTCTTCTAAGAATCTCAACGATTTAAGAACCCATTTTTAGGCTTGGCCAAAGTTACCTCCCCAAGCCATTTCGTTCTTATGTGTATTATTACGGCTGTTGGTTTCATCCGTAGCATTATTCGTTCGCGGTCGACAGGACTCCCACTGCTAGAGGTAAAAAATCCTGGTACTTGTAGTTGGACTGACCTGGGGCCTGGGTCGGCTTCTTCTACCAGTTTCACGTCGTCGTCCAATCCCTCAGTCGAAAATCCGGCTTCTAATCGGGCCAATCGGGCCCTTTGAGATAGAGAGAGCTTTGACGATTTCTGCGAAACGCCTTCTTATCTTGTCCACCTTGCCTGTGCCGCCAAGCCCGAATTCCTGTGTGAAGATGAGTAATTCGTCCTTCCTTAACGTGTAAATCCAGCGAGTCCCTATCCGACCGTCTGACGAAACCGATGTAGTTTTCTTTCCTTGTTCGTTTTCCGCCATTGCGTTATGTTCGGTGTGCTCTCTTTGTGTTTCTCGTCAAAATTCGTTCTTGATCGAAATTCTTACTCCTTTACTATTTTAGCCAGCTTCACTTTTTAGGGGTCTTTAATCCGCTTGTCCTGATCGATCGTGATCAGACCCGCATCTGTCCTTGCTCGGGCGCCATTTGTAAGGATGTTATCCCAGCCAGGATATGCTCAGGGATTGGCTAGGGCCTCCACAAAATATTTGTAACTTTACTGTGGACGGTGTGGATTAATCAAGTGAATTTTTAGGCGTGTTCCTTATAATTAGGAGAGAAAATCGATCCAAAAGGTACGTGACTAGAACTAAGACCTGTAACCGAGCTCGGGCAGACCCTGGACTAGGTAAACAGCTATAGAAAAATTCTACGTCAGATGCAATAAAATCGGTCGAGACAGGGTTTGACTACGATAAAACTCGGGCGGGCCCGTGGGTTATACTATCCCCAGGCGGGCTTTTGGATAATAACTACAGTAAAATTCGGTCGAACCCTGGGTGTATTAATAACTACGGTAAAATTCGGGCAGACCATGGGTTTCAATAACTACGGTAAAACTCTGGCAGGCCCTGGGATTACTTACTACGGTAAAGCTCGGTGGACCCAGGATTAATTAATAACTACCGTCGAACTTTGGAGAACCCTGGGCTTTTATAACTACGCTAAATCTCGGAATTGGAACCGTCACAATATATAATATTAAACTACGAAATTTTTAGTAAGTGAAAGCTAAGTTCAAAAACTAACTTTGCAGCATCGTCCGATATGTAACCGAATCACCTGAAATACCAGAAAAATAGAAAATAATAGCAATCCTAACAGTAGGAAGGGGTGCACAATGTGAGCTCGCAATGATCTCGGTATGTTATACCGTTACTTAAACGAACACAACTCTACTTTTCTCGTGATATTGCTCCTCTGGGTCTGTGCGTAGACATCCGTTTGGATCACGAAACTAACGTAACCTTTCTTTTTTTCGTAGTCTTTCGGTTAAGTTCTCCATGCTCTGTACGTGGACACCCTTGCCGATCAGTTCAACCTAACCTCGCTTGTCCGCGTTTTTCTTTCTCCAGGAAGAATTACATCTGGCTTGGCTTCGCCCGACCCGGTTGGTCTCCCTCCCGGAAGGATTTTACTTGTCTTGAAATAGCCCGAAAGTGCAGCCCTCGAAATTTTTTGGTTTTCGAAGCCGGAGCCAGCATAGGCAAAATTGGATTAACGAAGTCAGATATCTCGGTTTCATAAAAGGAAGAAGTCTTTGACAATCCGAAGTTTATATACCCTTAAAGCTGTAATACAATTTTCTTATTCTATATTTCGATATCGATGCTTAAAAATAATGAAGCTTGTAGATTTTCCAAAACATTTATTGATCGTCCCTTTGGAATCAGTTCATAAAATAAGAATTGACAGGGATACCTGTCATAAGCAAAGCAACCTTTAGATTGAATATTATGATGGGCAATCAAAATTTCATCATCCGTTCTAGCAGTACAATCTGGCGCAATACTTAGAATTCCTTGCGTTGGTAAATCAAGTAACTGAATGTGTGTATTCGTACACTGTATTCTTATCTTGGAATTAACCGACTTATTTTCTTGTCTAGCTCTGTCCAATAAGATGAATATACAGTTTGAAACTCTTTTTGGCTTAAGTGGTTGTACATACTTCGCAAATTCTCTTATTTTGCTGCCATCTCTGACACTGATTTAAAGTTAATTCGGACATTAGGTGACAATGACTTTGACTTCATTCTGTAAACAGCTTAGATGGGTGTCTACTTAACAGAGGAATTTTAGAATTTATAATCAACTTATTTATGATAAATAATCTTCTTGCTGTCAAAAGCGTATAGACTTCCTTAAGCTTACTCCTTTTCCCTGGAAGAACTAATGTTTCGGAAAGGCTACGTTGATTTTTGGATATCATATTTTGTAATTGTTTTGGCTTAACACAAACATCTGTGAATAATCTACAATTATTAATGTCAATTAACAGACTTATGATCGCTGCCTGCACCTTTCACCGTCTTCAATCAATGAGTTAAGTTGTATAGTAATGACAAAGTAATTAATCAACTCCATATAAACATAATAACTTTCTTTAAGAACTTCAGTTATATTTTCAATTCTTTTATGCATATTCTTAAAGTTATCGGTAATGTCTTTAGTCGTTTTCTTTAATAAATTTGTAGTGGAATCTACCAATGAAGTTTGCTTTTGAACTAACTCATTTAAATTGTCCTGATTGTCTAATAGATTTCTCATATTTTCTTCTAGGTGCTTCCTATTTTCCTCATCCATTATTCCATTTAAAATGTGATATAATAAGCCCATGAATTCGAGAGGAGCACCTTTGATTCTTGATCTCTATTGCATCATGAATAGATTATTATTTTCCTTAAGTTCCATTAACTGATTTTGAATATTATCTAAAACGATATTGCATTGAGCCTCGAAGTTTCCCGCAAACAATTCTCATTTTATGTATTAGCACATTACTCTTCTTTTTTATTTGAAAATAGGCATCCATATAATAGTAAATCACCAGGTTCTATGATGCGCTTATAATATCTACATCTTCTAGTGGATCTAAGTATATGTCACCCGTTTATTTATTTATATTTTGAATGCTTAATAATTTATTCTCGCCTTTTATTCTGCTGCTTGTGACACTTGACAATGTAAGCAATAGTATTACCATGACGGTGCCTAATTTAGAAAAGCTAGGCGAAACCCTTTTTTGTATTTTCAATTGACTTTTCCATAACATCCTCTGCTTGTTTTACACCTATTAAAGGACAGATTTTTGTTATTGGTATTGTAAATGAAGCTTCTTGGGTCTTAACTATTAAAACTCGCACTTTACCATCTTTAACCTTGTGAAATTCTTCTACTTCTCCCATTGAGCAACTGGCTTGGTGACAATTTTCATCTTTTAAGAGCACAACCTGCCATTTTTCTATATTTGGAACTCCATATTTACATTTATCCATTGTCCTTCCCCCTATCGAGGCTACCAATTTCTTCATTGTCTTGGATTAACTCAACCACACTACACTAACTCTATCTATTAAAAAGTTACCTGGTGTTAGAACTTCATTAACTTCAATATCGTCTTACGTAGTATATAAGCGTCTTGAATTTAGCACCACTTCTATCAGACATAACAGAGTGTGACGGTCCTGCCTAACGGCTAGGCCGCGACAATAAATATAAGCAGTAGCTATTTAAGTTTAATATTATTATAATCATTAGTATGTAAGAGAAACGAAATGAAGGATTATTATTTAGTAATTGGAAAGCGAACCTATGGGATTTTCGGGTATAGAACCATAATGGGTCAAGTTTAGTTCCGCACCATCAGCCCAAAGTGACAACCATATCAGAAAATATTAAAAAACTAGAAAAAATACTTAACCGATTTGGCAAGGAAAAATCCGGAGAGCACGAGAGGGTCACACGGCGGCTTTCGGAAGTCTCTTCGGCTCGGTATATTTAAACCTGAAGGAAAGTGACTGTGAATAAAACCAAGTGAAATAAAGATATATATATACAAAATGACAAGCATGGTTTTAACGTGTATTATTTTTACCTCCACGCACGCTTTTCCCCTAAATGAATTATGTTACGATGACCGGCGATCCAATTGGGAGCGGTAAAGTCGCAGATCCCTTCGTGTCCTACTAACTTAGACGATGCGGAAGAGTCCATCCCGGCGCCGCTCGCGTGTTACCCACTAATACCCTACAGCGAAGTGGCAGATCCCTTCGTGTCCTAATAACTCACACAACGAGACGGAAGATCCTCTCGCGTGCCTTCCCCTAATACCCTACAGCGAAGTGGCAGATCCCTTCATGTCCTACTAACTCCTACGGTGAGACGAAAGATCCTCTCACTTGCCCCACTAATTCCACATCGTAGCGAAATGGCAGATCCTTCTGACCTGACTAACCAAACTTGCTTCTAGCCGGCCAACTACGACAGAATCCGGCAGCGGCCTCGCCCGATGGTCCAGCCCGTAGTATTCTTAGCGCCACGACACTTGCGTCTCGGCCAATCACGACAGATTCCAGCTGCGGTCTCGCCCGAAGATCCAGTCCGTTGAACCTTTAATCCCACGACCCTCAAACAGCTCGAGAGCTGTAACTCCCAACTGACTGGGAGGCGACAAAGGGTTCGGATATGGCTCCCCCGGGAGACTGACAAGTTATTGAGGAGTCCATTCCGGCTCGTCACGAGATTTCAACGCCCCATCACTTCGAAACAACGGCGTGCCGAAGCCGCCAGAGTCAGAAGTTCCACTTACCATCACTCTGCCCTGACATTTGCTAGCCGAGAAGGTGCACAAATGGAATCTACGATTCGACGGAACATCTGACCCGTTGACATTAATCCCCGAACTTGAGGAGAAAATAGCAACATACGGAATTAACCAGGAGGATGTCCCTGCGCCATGTCAGAAATTTTGAGAGATAGGGCAGCACGATGATTCCGCACGAGCCGCTTACAGACGGCTACGTGGGCAGAGTTTCGGGACTAGTTCTTAAGTTTCTTCGTGGGGTACTTTACTTCGAGCGACAAGAGCACGAAATCCAAGCCCACATCCAGGGAGTGGACGAGACATTTAAGGACTATTTGGTCGATTTGAGGACCAAGATGCAGCAAACCGGATATCAAAAGGAGGAAGAACTCTATCGGACCTACGAAAATTTGGCACCAGAATATCGGCTATATATAAGACGCCGAGAGTTCGAGACGTTGGAACAATTAACCATGGCGACGGAATACGAAAGTGTGAGACAGCTTACGTCGAGTCGCGCAGTAATTCCCAGGATGAGGACTACAGACCGGGACAGGACCAACCCCCGTCTGAGACAGCTGACGTCGAGTCGCGCAGGTATTCCCAGGATGGGGAGCGAAAGAACGTCACGGAGGAGACAATATCAGGAGGTGCGACGAGCCGGGAAGGGGCTTAGAGAACTTTCGGCCAGACGAAATCGACGAAACAAGGGGCGGAGAACCAATGACGGAAGATAATGACCTAAGAGCGGGAGTTCATCACCCGTAAGTTGGCGCTTTCAAGGAGATTCAAGGTGTATCACACGGGGCGGAGCATCGAATTATAATGCGAGACGATAAGCCTTTGAAACAAAGGTACTACCCGAGGCATCCGGCAATGCAGAGCGTGATCGACACCCAAGTCTAAGAACTACTCCGCGAAGACGCCATCGAACCTTCTCTAAGTCCACATAGTGCACCCATAGTTTTGGTCAAAAAGAAGATGGGTTAATGGCGCATATGCGTTGATTATAGACAATTGAACGCTCACTCAGTGCCCGATGCGTAATCCGTCCCCAGGATCAACCACATTCTGGAAAGACTACGCCAAGCCCGATACATTTCCACGGTGGATTTAAAGCACGGTTATTGGAAGATACTCATGGCCAAGAACAGCCAGCAATTCACGGCCTTCACCGTTTCGGGCAGAGGCCTATACCAATGGAAGCTCATGCCCTTTCTACTTTACTCGGCCAGCGCAACCTTCCAACGCGCCTTGGATAACGTGATTGGAGGCATTTGCCTTCGCCTATTTGGAGAATATCATTGTTATAGGTATCACAGTGGAAGAACATTTGGCCAACCTGGCCGAAATCTTCCGTAGGCAGAGGAGGGCGAAGCTGAAGGAACCCAAAGAAGTGCGTGTTCTTCAGGTGGAGATTAGATTACCTAGGCCACGTGATTAGTGCCGAAGGAGTCCAGAGCGACCCGGAGAAAGTGACGGCCATTACCAACCTTAAGCCCCCTACCTGTCTCAAGGAGCACTGGCAGGGGATAGAAATGGCATCTTGGTATCTCCGGTTCGTCCTTAAATTCGTAACTGTTGTACAACCGATGAAGCCCTGTTGAAGAAGGGTCAGATGTGGGCAAGGAGCCACGCACAACAGAACGCGCTAGAAGAGGTGAAAGGAAGGTTAACCACCGGCCCCGTGTTAAGATGTCCCGACTTCGACAAGACATTTGTGATGCAAACCGCCGCTAGTGACCTGGGACTAAGAGCAGTCCTTTTCCAGTTCCAGTTAAGGCCCCGTAGAGCAAATAATAAAAAGTTCTTTGCACAGACTCTATCCGGTCTATATGTACACCATACTAGGACTCCAAACTGCTGAACAGTACTCAAGCATTGGACGGACTAGTGACATGAACAGAGTCTTTGTAACATAGGGATCATCGAATTCCTTTGACCACCTTTTAATAAATCCAAGTACTCCGCTGGCTTTATTTAATAATATATGGTCACAAAACTTAAGTTTTTGGTCAAGGAGGACGCCAAGGTCATCAACGTGCGTAATTCTAGACAACGCGCAACCACCCAGCGTATACGTTACGTATTGTGGGTTCACCCAAAAAAATGTCATTACTTTGCACTTAGCGCTATTTAAATCCAAAAGATTTTCACAACACCATGTTTGAAAAGCATTTAGGTCAGATTGTAAGTCGGAACTGCTAGAAATTTCGTTATATTGCAGGCATAACTTAACGTCATCTGCGTACATAAGGACACGCGACTTTGTCAAGACTAGAGGGAGATCGTTTATAAATAAAGTAAAAAGAAGTGGGCCAAGGTGGCTTCCTTGTGGGACCCCTGAAGTAAATCGGATCAAATCCGAGATCGAGTTTTTAAAGAGGACTCGTTGAGTCCTACCACTCAGATAACTTGAGATCCATGTTAGAAGATCACATGGAAACCCTAATAAGTCTAGCTTTAATACAAGAAGTGAGTGATTTACTGAATCAAACGCTTTACTAAAATCAGTGTAAACTACGTCAGTCTGCATGTTCTTTCTAAAGCCATTTATTACAAAAGACGTTAGCTCCAAGAGGTTTGTCGTCGTAGATCTTCTCCTTATAAATCCATGTTGACATGGAGATATAATCGATCTACAAAGATGTTGCAAATGGGGTGTAATAGTATTTTCGAAAAGCTTTGGGATGGCGGAAAATTTGGATATGCCTCTGTAATTACTTGTATTGAATTTATTTCCTTTCTTATGAAGGGGAATGACAAATGACTCCTTCCAAATAAGTGGGAAATGAGATGTTTTTAAAGACAAGGTAAACAATTTGTACAGAGGTCTACACAGAGTTTCAGCACAGTATTTAAGCACGCAGCCTGGAACTCCGTCCGGACCCGGTGAATAGACTGGCTTAACTTTATGGAGATCATAAGAAGGGAGCTTTCGCTTAATCTCGGACAAAAAATCAAGTTCGACTTGGGTATGGCATTTGAATAAGACGGATTTGGACGGGATGAAACAGAATATGTTGTCTGGAAAAACTGGGCAAATAGATCGGCAATTGCCTGATCAGAGTTTGCGTAGAGTTTTCAAATGATAGCGATGAAGGGTAACAGGCTGATTTACGCTTAGTGTTAACAAAATTATAAAACTGTTTTGGATCTTGTGAAAATTGGACCCTACAACGAATCAAATAGCTTTTATAACACCGGGCGTTAAGCACGATAAAATTTGACCGAGCCCTTAGGTACCGAGAGAAGGCAGATTGTGAACCGCACATTTTAAATTTATTGAAAAGTCTGGACTTAATATTTTTTAGGTGTGACAACTCTTTATTAAACCACGGAGGTTTATTTGAAATTGACGGATTGTATAACGGAACACACAAATAAAAGAAGGAATTTAATGCATTATAAAAGATATTAACGGCCTTAGCCACGTTAGTGCATGAATAAAATTCGGACCAGTCATAGCCGGATATAAAAGTATTTAAAAGATGAAAGTTTGCCTTACGAAAGCAGCGGATTCGTTTAACCGACTTTTCGGATTTTTTATTCAGCTCTGTTTTTACGTCTGCAGTCAGCTCTAGAGTTGGATGATAAGGATCTTCCGGTTGTGTAAGTGGTGACGTTCTTGATAGGCAAACGCCTTCTGAATTTGAAACAAAACACAAGTCCAGTAAACGTCCTAAGGAGTTCTTAACATGGTTCACTTGGGATAGCGCAATGTCAAGCAAGCCGTCAATAAAGTCATGCTGCGCTAAAGGAAGTAAAATGTTAGAGTTTTCGTCAGGGGACCATGTCGCACTAGGTATATTAAAATCACCCAGTACTATTAACTGATCTCGATTTGACAGTTTTTTGGAAATTGACTGAATACAGGAAAGGTGATTTGCGTAAATAGGGAACTCAGATGATGGTGGGATATATGAACAAGTAATGTATACAAAACTACCGGGAAACGATAATTTTATACCTAGGAATTCGATGTCATGAAATTCGTCGAAAGTTCGTAATTCAGAGGAAAGGTGGAGTCGACAGCAATCAGGACTCCACCTCCCCGTCTGGACTGACGATCAAGCCTATAAATAGTGTACTTACCCGGGAGAATTTCGGATCTAAGAATATCCGTCCTTAACCAGGTCTCTGTACATACCATAATATTATATGGGAAAGAAAAACTATCCAAATACAATTTAGTCAAAGAAGAAAAGAGGAGGCTAGTTTTTTGGGACAGAAGAGGATGTGGAGGGGGCTGGGGATGGTTCTTTAATGGTATTTTCCATTTCCCCTGAACTAATCTTTTTTCTCCTAGCTTCGTACTCTTTTACAAATATGCCCTCGGGCCAGAAACTGTCGGAACACACAGATGCAAAAAGAGCACAAGGAATACCAATCTTAAATGATGATACTTTCCTAGCATAAGAAAATTTAAATTGTTCGACTTTCAAATCATCAACTTGGATTTTGTTACGGATATAAGCCGTAATATCCAGTGATGAGAGGTCTGGGGCGAGCCGTGAAACAAATACATGTTTTAGCTGGGGCACCCGAACACAAGTAACCGTTTTTGGTACAACACATGCAACCCTTTTTGGTACTACAGAATTTCTATCTGTACTACCAGTATCGGCCGGTAATCCGGACGTTAAGTCTACATGAGGTGTTGGGGCCACTACTTTATTTTGATCGGACAGAGCGGAAGTACATAGCGGAGCCACATCGATTCCGGCAACTTCGGATACCAAATCACTTTTTGCCCCCGATCTTAGTACCATTTGTGTGGCGTCTAAGATTGGCAGCTGAGCTGGAATCGAATCGCGTGCGATTCAAGCGCCACGAGCAGGTCCGTATTTTTACGGCAGTTTCGGATTAATTCCGTAACACTGCTTTTCGTGAGCCGCCTAATAGTTATTGCCTGGTTCTCATATACAATGCATTCATCGCAGTAGTAGCATAGGCCACTCCTCTTATCGATGGCATCACGAACCAGGCCAGAATAGCCAAGACACTTTGCGTGATAAATTTTATCACATGTATGGCATGTACTGTCCAGCCGAGATAACTTTCTTACAATTTTTTAATGAACAGAAAGCCATTTTCGCTGACTACGAACCACTGTGCACTATAGCGGACAAAAAAATCGAAAGCGCTCAAGAACTTTTTAATGAGAGATCGATCAGAGCGACAGAGCGGGAGCGAAACACCGAATAACTTTGAAGTTAGGCACCACGAAACGAAATAGAAACGAAAAGAGAGAGATAGTGGGATTATTAACCGATTAATTTCGGTATAAAACACCTCAGAGAGATATTATCGTTGGAGTGCGTGCCGTTCCAACAGCGCTCAACGACGAAGAGAAAGACTGAAAAGAGGGGCAATGGAAAATAATAATAACAAACCAGCACCGAATTAAATTATGATAAAAATTGTTTCTAAACACAAGTTAATCACGATGCACTCGCGAAGCGAACGGAAAGTTGTTAGAAAACACTTAAAGGTGAAGAAACGTTAAAGAGATTTAAGAAAACCCCGGTGGTTTCAATAAGAAAAATTAAAATTCGGAGCGCAAAACAAAAACACGACCGTTCTCTGTGAAGACGCACAAGTCAAGTCCTGTCACAGGATATCGAAGGACCTTTCCTTCGAGAGTCATCGCGTACGCTAGCCGTCGATTCACTGCCTCGAAAGGCAATTACACGACGGCAGAGAAGGAGTGTCTGGCCATCAGTGTAGGGGCCATCAGGAAAATGCGGTGTTACTTGGAAGGTTATCGGTTCGAAGTGGTTACCTATCACCTAGCCCTCAAGTGGTTGAACTCCATCGAAAGCCCCTCTTGTCCTCAGAGTAATAGGGTTTCAGTGGGCTGATGTTGGCGGAGCGTGAGCGTCTTTCTCCGGGGCGTCGCAAAAGAACAAGGTTAGGGGATGTGAATCTGGTTACTTTGTAGGGACCGACATATTTGGGGGTCAATTTGGCGGTGAAACCTTCGTCCGCCTTCCAGAGAGAGGATGTTGGCGTCCCACATTTTGTCGCCGAGCTTCGGTCTCCACTCACGGCGTCGAAGGTTGTAATGCCGCGCTTGTTCCTAGGACGTACGTTGGAGGTTGGACCTGACAATATCGAAGATTCCTCTAAGCTGGAACGCTTTACCTTCGGCGTCCCGAGTTATTATTCCATGGGTGACCTCGTCGTATAACATCGTAGGGAGGTTGGGCTCGCGTCCTTGCGTCAGAAAGGCTGGACTGTATTCCGTAGAGTCCGATACGCCGGTAATAGCTTTAGTCCAGGTAGGGTCCCCACGAGGGGGGTGGAGCGGTGTGTGACGATCCTGCCTGAAGGCTAGGCCGCCACAATACATATAAGCAGTAGTTTTTTAAGTTTAATATTATTATAATCATAAGTATGCAAGAGAAATGAAATTAAGGAGTATAATTTAGTAAATGGAAAGCGAACCTATGGGATTTTCGGGTATAGAACCAAAATAGGTCAAGTTTAGTTCCGCACCATCCGTCCGATATGGCAACCATAGCGGAAAGTACTAGAAAACTAGAGGAAATACTAAACCGATTTGGCAAGGAAAAGTCCGGAGAGCACGAGAAGGTCACACGGCGGCTTTCGGAAGTCTCTTCGGCTCTGGGACCTCGAGGTAGACGGTCGCGCACGCCGACGAGGAAAAACGAAGCACGCGGGAAAGTAAGACGCGGTCGTTAGGGAAGTAAAGTTAGTGTACAAGTGTATCATAATATTTAAACATGGGGAAAAGTGTCTGTGAATAAAACCAAGTGAAATATAGATATATATATATTTAAAACGACAATCATGCTTTTAACGTGTATTATTGTTATTGCGTGCCTTTCCCCCCAAGTGAATTAGGTTACCTCGCCCGAAGGTCCAGCCCGTGTAATTTTTTGGACTTAGTGTTCCGAAGCCACCATAACCTCTAAGGTCCTCGAATACGCCTCGAGCGGATAGGCGCGGGATAATTAAGTGAAAATCATCGTTCACCCAGCGGACATTACTCTCTACCCAGTGTCTCAGTGACTTTACAAATCTCCTGTAAGAGGACCTTTGGATCCGACTGAGAGTTGTATCCCGGCCGGAGATCCTTACAAAAGTTGTCATTTCTTCGTAATTCTAAATATTATCCCCAGATTTTCCATTTTAAATGATATATAACCTGCTTTCCAAATACCTCCGAAGTGAGGTCCTGCCTGCGGGATAAAATGCCAATGAATTTTATCGTTTTTAATTTCTGAAGCTACTCTAAAAATTATGTTCAATGGCGAAATAAGTTCCATTATCTTAATAAATATTAGTACATTTCCCTCTTCTACATATAAATATATTTAATGTTGCTTAAAATGCATCGGAAGTTAAGTCACCAACAGCTTCTAAGTGAATGGCTTTAGTAGCCATAAACACAAACACTAAAATGTAACTTTTAAAGGTGTTTTGCCTCCGATTTTTTTAGCATTTCAGGTGATATGGTCCCGCATAGTCTTTTCCTGTATTAAGGAAGGGATATGAAGCATTTACTCTATACTTGGGTAAATTATCCATTTTGCACAAGTAATTCTGTCTCGTAACATTTACTTGCGGGAGTCTCTTAATCTCTTGACATCAAATCGCTTATTGCTATTTCGCGGTCGAAAGCTGCTACTCTAAGCACTCCTTCTGTGTCTAAAAATGGGTGCAATCTAATATGTGCCAATCTAATCTAGGGTTCGATTTCTTTCTTTTATAAGCAACCTATTTCTGACATAAATTGACGCTCCTGTTGATTTTTAATAATTAGTATTCTAACGCTTTTTAACTCACCAACAGTCAGAAAAGCTGCTTATTTTGAAAACTTGAATATCTTTCGTGATTACAGTATTAACAACTATATCTTCTCTTTGTTCCAATTGGAACTTTGGCCAATGGGTTTAGTCATTGAAAGCCATTTTGTCCCATTCCACCAAATTGAGCAATCTCTTAATTTGGTTGCACAAATACCTCTGGAGGCAATGTCTGCCGGGTTATCTTCCGACTTCACGTGACTCCATTCTGTATCCATAAGTTTTTTAATATCATCAGTTCTACGACTAATAAATGTATCTTTGCAGTTCCCATTACGTATCCTAGCTAATGTAATTGTGGAATTACTTTATGCAAAACTTTCTGATATGTAAGAACTTGATTCCTTTGTTCTCTGCATAAATTTACCTAAAAGATGGGTTGCGCAAAGCTCTAACTTAAGAATTGTCTTTCTATTTTTCTTAGGATTTACTTTACTTTTACTAGCTTTTAACGTGACCGATTTTTCTATCTTTGCATAAACAACTGTCGTGTACACTTTTTTAGAAACATTAGCATATCCGTGACGCTGAACTGGAAAATGTTTATTTTTATTTATCACGGAGTTTTAAATTTTCTTCACTTGTTTTTCTTCCACTGGCTTACATAATTTACATCTAAATCATTTAAATCTAATTGGGATCAACCCAATTAATTAAGTATAATAGTGGCTGGTTATAGCTAATGGATCGTATATTTTTGCTAGGCTCGACAATACTAGCTTTATATTAATTTCTTTACTGATACCAAATTTAACGCAAAACTTTAATTCATCCTTAAAAGGTTGCCATTAAAGCCCTAAAGCCTTTACGGACTCATTCTCTGCGATGATTAATGTTCTGTTTTTTCCTGCATTTTTGACATTTTCAATAATTTCTTGATGATTCGAAATCCATTTTCTCAGATTTATCCCTATTTTTGCTAACTCCAATGAGACCTGTTTAAAGATAACTTTGGATTCTTTAATGCTGTCTGATCCTGTCATCAAATCATCCAGATATAAATAATTTTTTATAATTCCACTGATTAGTGGATCTTTACATTTATCTCCTATATCCGCTAGCACTCTTTTAGCTAAATATGGAGCAGAAGTAGTACCATAGGTAACTATAGTTAATTTATAGTTTTTGATTTTATTTTTTGGAGAATCTCTCCACCATACGTGCAAAAATTCTTGATCGCATTCCGCTATATTTATCTGACGGTACATTTTTTCAATGTCCGCTGAAACTACATACTGCCACCTGCGCCATTCTAAAATAATGTCGAAAATTTCTTTTTGAGCTCTAGGTCCAATCCACATAATGTCATTAAGACATTTATTATTAGTGTTTTTTGCTGATGCATCAAACACAACCCTTACTTTTGTAGTTAAGCTCGTATCTCTAATTACGGCTTGATGTGGTAAATAATACTTACCTTCTGAGTTTGATTCAACCATATGCCCTAAAGACATGTATTCTGTCATAAACTTGCAGTACTGTTCTTTTAGGTTTTGATTTCTTACTAGTTTTTTCTCCAAATTCAAAAATCTTGCCATGGCTTGGCCTTTCGAGGTTTGCTCTTCCTTAAAAGGCATCTTCACAACATATCGTCCTAAAGAGTCTATGTGTGTTGTTTTCGTGAAATTTTCTTCACAAATCTCGGACTCTAAATCTTCCTTACTTTCTTCTTCTAATTCCCAAAATCTTTCCAAGTCCTTGCACTCTATCGTGGTTGCAACTACCGTGTAACTTCCTTTTGATTTGGTGCATCCAGACACTATCCAACCAAAGTCTGTGTTTTGACCAAAAGGACCGTCTATCTTTATTATTCCTTTCTGAAGAATTTTAGAATATAAATCGGCTTGTTAAACTCGGGATCGGCTAAAGGGTAGTTTTACCACCTCTTTTTACTAATGTTTATTGGCAACGCCTTCATTAATTTTGGGAAGACAATTGCCTCCACTACTATCTCATTTTTTCATTCTTTTAAAGGTTTAATGTTTAGTTTTATTTTATGCTTTGATATGCATTTTTTTATCGAGGAAACTTCACTAATCTCCGTATAATTTTTTATTTATGGCAACTTGAGAATTTGTGAAGCTTCCTCCGATATTATCGTACTCTGAGATCCACTGTCAATCAGCGCTCTGAGTTTTTCGAATCCTCCACTAGCTGATTTCACATGAATCAATGCTGTGGCCAATAAGACTTGTTCCGTCGTCCTACACGTATTAACTTTTTCTCTGTTATTATTAATGTGAAGAAGCGTGTGGTGCGGTTTCTTGCAATTCAAGCAAAGAATTTCATTTGTGCACTTTTTATTGCTTGAATGCTTCAGACAAACAAATGTGTCTTTTCTTTGCCCAGTCTGACGCCGCTCAAACGACGGTCACTGGGAGTTGCCTTTAACCCGATATACCGCACCGAAACAAGAAATAGCCAGATCTTGTAGCGTAAAATGGTATTGAACAGACGGATTTTATTCTGTAGGAATATTACAAGTTTATGATTTATCCCTACATATATAAGTTAACATTACCGCAGTCTCGCCTCCCAGCTTCTCTGACCTCGTTGATTGGAATAACTTGGAAGCGGGAAGCTTAGCTTTTCCTAACTTCAAACTGTGTGACCGCATTCACTAAACAGCGGGAATCCTCAACCGGTTACATTGTACTAAATATAAACTCTAATTTGTGGCGCTACATTTGAATTGCCCGACAATCGATAATTAGGTTAATCCGTTCCGCGACATCCCCACCCCCGTGAAGCAGCTGCATTCACCACGTCCAAAACAGCTAACTTGGAGACGGGACGCATAATTAATCTAGCTCGATCGTCGCTGGTAATTCGCACCGCTGCTCGTCGTGGAACTCCGTCAGCTCCTGGGTACACTTCCTCCACGACGCCTTTCCTCCATTCCCTGCGAGGGACGGCCGGATCACATATGTACACTAGATCCCCACGACGCATTGGCTCGACGCGCTCACACCACTTCTGTCTGCGAATGAGCGTTGGTAGATACTCGTGTACCCAACGCTTCCAGAATCGGTCTCTCATCATCCGCGCTATACACCACTGCTTCCTTGTGGCGCACTTCTCTGGCGGGTATCCGCGATTTGAAGGGAGGTTCGGAACGTTTGCTACTCCTCTCAGCAGGTCGTTCGGCGTCAATGGAGCCTCCTGGTCCACCGTGACTGGCAGATGGGTAAGCGGACGAGAGTTGACAATATTCTCCGCCTCGATAAGGAAGCTTTCCATCACGTGTTCCTTAGGGGCCACCTCCTTCACGGTATGCGCCAACACCTTCTTAACGCATTGGACCATCCGCTCCCATACGCCTCCCGCGGACGGGTGAGCCGGGCAGTTGAAGATCCATTCGATTCCTTTGGATGACAGTTCACCCTGGATCCTCTCTGGCTCGAAAACTTCATCGAACCTTCTGGCTTCACGGTTGGCTCCGATGAAATTCTTCCCTTTGTCGCTTCTCAATCTAATCACTGGTCCTCGTCGGCACATAAAGTTCCTCATAGCGATTATGCAGGAATCTGTCGACAGATCGTGGGCCATTTCCAAATGGATAGCCCTGGTGGTTAGACATGTAAATAGTGCCACCCACCTTTTCTCTGTCCGACGTCCAATCGTCACTAGCAGTGGACCAAAATAGTCCAGGCCGGTGTATTTAAATGGCCACCCGTTGGCCTCGAGCCGGTCCTTTGGCAAGGGACCCATCAGTGGCGGAGCTGGTTGCGCTCTCCGAAGTTTACATAATTGACATCTGGTTATAACCTTCCGTAAAAGTCTCCTTAAATTTGTTATCCAGAACTTCGTCCGGATTTCGCTAATGGTCGCATCTAGGTTTTGGTGCTTCATCTTCTGTGGTAGTGATCGGTGATCATCTCTGACAGTGCGTGCTGGTGCGACTGTATGATGGGGCGCCGTGTGTTAACTGGGACACAACCGGCGGCATCGATTCTTCCACACGCACGTATAATTCCATCGTCGTCAAAGTATGGCGAAAGTCCTCGTAACTGACTGTCTTTCGCTACGGCTTTCCCTTGAGCTTCATCCGCGAACGCCTCTGATTGCGCCCGCCGGATTAATAAGCGCTCTGCCTCAGCACACTCAGCAGCAGAAAGACCGTACTCCTCATGTACGTCACGCAGCCCACGGCACAGTCGAATGAACCTCAGGACCCATGCTGTCGCTCTGACCAATCGATCGTAGCTCGAAAACCTCTGCAAAGAAATAAAGCTATTTGCTAAAACCAGTGCGAACTCACACGGCATCTCTTCCTCCTCCGTTGTCTGCAGGCTGCTACTATCACCCGGAGAACTCTTGGGCCAGAGCTCCTCAGGCTCCCGCAGGAACGATGGTCCGCTGAGCCACCGCGATTCTTGGCTAAGGCTCACGTGGCGTTGCGGTCTCGTAGCGTCATCAGCCACATTTTCGGCAGATGGTATCCATCTCCATTGGGACGCCTCAGTGGACTCTAAGATCTCCGCCACCCGGTTTCCCACAAACTGTTTGTACCGCCGGTGGGTGCTGCTAATCCAGTGCAGCACAGTCTTCGAATCAGTCCAAAGGACGCAGCCGCTGATCGTCATGCCGTGCATCTGTTTTACGGTGTCCATCAGCCTGGTTCCCAATACAGCTGCTTGGAGTTCCAGTCGCAGGATCGACATCGTCCTCATCGGGGCACATTTGGTTTTCGAACACACGAAATGTGCCCGCACGTCGCCGTCGTCATAAGTGGTTCTCCAATAGGCCACCGCGGCGAACGCCGATTGGCTCGAATCCACGAAAATGTGCAGCTGTAGCTCACGCACTCGTCCTACGCCGAAATAGTGGCGCGGACACCGGAACTCTCTCACGTAGTTCATCTCCAGCCGCCAGCTCTCGAATGCTGTGGCTAGCTCATCAGGCAGGGGCTCGTCCCATTCCACTGATCTCCTCCAGGTTTCCCTCATCAACAATTTGGCGGTCACCATGTAGCAGCTCAAAAATCCGTGCGGGTCAAATGTTGACATAACGAGGCTGAGGAATTCTCTTTTGGTGGGGACACGTTGCCCAGTCATCACGCTGCTGGGTACCCTGTGGTACTTTATACTGGATTTAAAGTCGTCAGTAGCCGGCTGCCAGTACATGCCCAGAATCTTCTCCTCAGCTTCGGTCCACTCGACGTCCTCGCTGGATCCTAGTGGGTTCAACGCTCTGACCACACCTTCCGAACTAGAAGAAAACCGGCACAAATCGAACCCAGCACTAGCATGAATTTCCTTGATCCGGGTTGATACAGAAATAGCTTCGACATCGTTTGAGAAGCTATCTACGTAGTCGTCTACATAATGGTACTCGTTGATGGCCAGGACCGCGCGGGGGTCTGTACGTGCGTACCTTGAAGCATTGACTGTTTTCACATGATGCGCTGAGCACGGCGAACAAGCTGCTCCAAACGTCATGACCATCATTTCGTACAGATCTGGATCCCGCTGGTCATCTCCATTTCTCCACAGGAATCTCTGGGCGCATCTGTCTTGAGGCTGTATCAAAACCTGATGAAACATCTCCTTAATATCTGCGCAGACCCCGACTGCTCCTTCCCGAAAGTGGAAGAGCACGGCTGACAGAGACTTGTACTGCTGTGGGCCTTTGAGCAGCGCTAAGTTGAGGGATATGTTGCCGACCTTTGCTGCGGCGTCGAAGACTAGTCGGATCTTATCAGGTTTATTTGGATTCTCGACCCCGAAATGCGGCAGATACCAGACCCTGTCGTTGGCTGGAGTGACTTCCTGCGGCTCTAGTCGTCGTGCATACCCTTTTTTGACATAGTCCTCCATAATCCTATTGTAGGCCTGCGCGAATTCCACGTCGAGCTTCATTTTTCGTTCGATGTTGACGAGTCTCTTGAGAGCCATGTCATAACTGTTTGGCAGTCTCACCTCGTCGTCCTTCCATAGCAGCCCGGTTTGATATCGTTGGCCCACTCGCTTAGTCGTCCCGTTAAGTATTCCCAAAGCCCGTGCGTCGCCACTAGATGCGACTGGTGGCGCCGGCTTTACTCCAAAGTTTTCTGTTTCGAAGTAGTCGGTGACCATCTTGTCCAGAAGACGATACTGTTTGGTGGCTAAGAGGCACGATGTATGAGTCGGTGAACTTACTTGTCCTTTCACCGGCCCGAACACCACCCATCCAAGCGTGGTGGCGGCTGCATATGGTCCTCCTGTTCCAAGGCTCCTATTTCTCATAGGTATTCCCAAGTGTGCATGATCCAGTCCAATCAAAATCCTCGGGGCCGCATTACTGTAGGGCCTCATAGGCAGGCGTGCACCAGCCTTCGCCGTCTTGACATCTTCTCGACGCAGACTTTGCATCGGCAGATTGAGGTTTGGGACTGCAAACACGTTCCTTAGTCCATCGCGTTTTGACTTGCCCGCTCCACTGATCTGCAGGCTTACCATTTTGGTGCGCTCGCTGGATGACTTGCCACCAAACCATTGGATATTGAGCTGCCGATTCTCACCTTTCAGGTCTAGGCTTCGAATGAGCTCGTCATCTATCATGGTTACGGAAGATCCCTCGTCGAACAGCGCGTAGGTATCCACTTGCTTGCATTCCCCGTACAGAGTCACGGGCAGAATACGGAAAAGTAAGTGACCACCGTCTGACTCGACGCAGCTTAGGTTCCGATGTGGTCTTTCGGTATCACCGCTGCGCAAACGTCCCTCATCCTCACGCCAAGCATCTTGACTCGCTTGTGGCGTGCGGAAACTACTCGGTGCCGCTGGTTGAGGTATGTGTGCCTCGCCTTTCCGTCGACCACTGCCAGTTTGCAGTGCCCGGTTGCGGTTGCTCATTTGATCCCTCCGAGGACCACCGTATGCCTGTGGTGGCCGTGAGTGTTGCTCGTGAAGTAGGTAGTGATGCCTCCTCTGGCATCCATATACATTGCAGCTAACATCTTTTTTGCAGAACCTTGCCATATGTCCACTTTCCAGACACAAAAAACATATCCGATGCTTCTTCGCGATATCGATTCGCACAGTTGGAGACGCATGGTTGAAGTCCTTGCAATCCTTGATAAGGTGTTGCCCCTCGCACACTGGGCAACTCCTAACTTGGTTGTCATACCGGTCCAGGTTCCTTTGGCCTGCGCTGGCGTGCAGCACCCTTCGCTTGGGTTCCTTGCTTTCGAAGTCCGATATAGTACACACCAGCCTGGCGAGTTCCTCCAGCCATCCGCTGAGGTGTACGACCGTGGGGAAGCATCCTATTCCAGTGGCATGCCTGGCCCAGTCCAACCTTTTGCTCAGCGGTAGCTTGGCGATCAGCTCCTCCATCAGGATGGGGTTTCCTAGGTGCTGCTCTTCGTTCGGGGTTGCCTGTAGAAACGCAGCGAGATTGCTGACCCGTGTGGAAAAGTGCACGATCTTGCTGATGTTGTGCTCCTAGATCGGCTGCACATTTCGCACGTTTTCCAGCTGGCTGCGTATCAGCTGCTCCGGACGACCATATCGGGAGCGTAGCTGCTCCATTACAGTCTGAACATTACTCGGGTGTATAAGCAACGACTTGACGGATGCTCGCGCTTCACCCTTCAGGGCCTTGACTAGTCTCTGGTTGTTTTCTAAAGCTGTACAATGGTACGCCGCTGTTGTCTCCGTGAACGCGCATTGGAATATTGGCCAATCCTCAGGCTGACCATCAAACTCGGGGAGATCAGGCAGTCTGCGCAGCGTCTATCCATTTAGGCTCGGCGATGCTATTCCATATGACCCAACCGACTGTGTGGGTACCATGGTTATGTGTTGAGGCTCCCGAAATGCTTGCACGTTACTGTGCGCTGGCTGCAGTTCGGCCGTTACACATCTTGGCGTGGAATAGCTTGCCGTTGTACAATTTGCGCTACTCGTGACTGGTTGCCCTATTGCCAAATGTCCACTCAATTGTGGCGGCAAATCTCCACTCAAATATGGCGGCAACTGTCCATGTAAAGATGGAGTCACAGGTTTTTCACTCAAATTCTGTTTACTCAAACATGGCGTCGCATTCGCCGTCTCGCTCACTCTATTACCGCTCGACCCGATTCCAACGGGATTCCTGGCGGCTGCATTTTGCCCTTCACTTGCCCTTGCCCTTTGTAGCTCCTCTTCCAAGCTTGCGATCCTTTCCATTAGGGCCGTAACTTGTGCGGATGTGGGAACCGATTCTTGGCGTGATCCTCCAGCTGGCTGTAGATCTGCACTCGGTTTCTTCCCCTTTTGCCCGCTGTCCTTAGGAGCTTGTGCCCGCTGCACCTTACCGCCAGCCGCGGCATCCGTTATGGCTCTCGGAGTGCCGGCTGGTTGATTTCCAGTGGTTGCAGCTGCCTTTAACTCGATATACCGCACCGAAACAAGAAATAGCCAGATCTTGTAGCGTAAAATGGTATTGAACAGACGGATTTTATTCTGTAGGAATATTACAAGTTTATGATTTATCCCTACATATATAAGATAACATTACCGCAGTCTCGCCTCCCAGCTTCTCTGACCTCGTTGATTGGAAAAACTTGGAAGCGGGAAGCTTAGCTTTTCCTAACTTCAAACTGTGTGACCGCATTCACTAAACAGCGGGAATCCTCAACCGGTTACATTGTACTAAATATAAACTCTAATTTGTGGCGCTACATTTGAATTGCCCGACAATCGATAATTAGGTTAATCCGTTCCGCGACACAGTCATTTCATTTTACTGGTTCCATTCCCTTAAATTTATAACACTGTGTTATATTATGGGTTGGTAAATTACAACAAGAACAATTTTCTTTGCTGCTTTTGACTTGAAACTCTTTTCTCCAAGGTTATTTTCCTGTGGAAAAGAGGAAATGGAGCTGAGTCTTTGCTCTAAAAACTCCATGACATCAGGAAGTGTTTGAATTTCCTTTGTTCTTTTAACATGACTCTCATATAAATTTAGAGAATCCTTGTTAAATTTCCGAAGTATTATGTGGGCAAAAACTGCATCCACATCCTCGGATAATTGTGCCTTTAATTTTATAATATAAATTGACTCATTAATTGTGTCAATAAATGTTTTAATTTGCTTATTGGATTCCAAATTTAGATTGGGTAAATCCATAAGCCTATTTATGTGATCAGAGAAAATTGTTCTTCTGTTCTCATACCGCTTGGTTAGCAACTCCCAAGCAGCTTCATAGTTATCTCCAGTGCCTAGCAGTAAATGGGAAACCACGTTCTTGGCCTCTCCTTTTAACGCTGACTTGAGACAATTAAATTTAAGAGCAGTGCTTTGGTCCACGATTTATAAACAACTCATTAAATAGATCCCATTCTTGGGAATCATCAAAGAAAATGGGTATATTCATTTTTGGCAACTTAGGTAATTTTTCTCCTTTTACAGTTATAGATTCCTTAACATGATTTTTTTCATCGTTAAGTCTTTCATCTATAACCTCTAAAATGCTATCGACATCGAATTATAATTCAGGTTTCTTGTCATTAAATTCCGAGCTTTCAACACAAATTTTTACCAAAATTGAATTTTATTTTTTCTAATTTAAAGGGTTCGTAGATCGCAGTTTAAATAATAATAGGTTTCCTCGAGATACTTCTTTAAATGTCCCACAAATGTCAAAATCTTTCATCAATTTAGCAGCCCCCGGAGCGGGTTTAATCATTTCTAATCAAGTCCTTTTCAAATTGTATCTTTAGTTTGGAAAATATCATCATCATAGCATCATAATGTTTTGATATAAAATATTCGTGCTCAACAAATATAAAAACTTTTTCCAATTCTACAGATTTTTAAAACTCCTGTTGAGTTAAGTCCCCTTTTGCCTTAACTCACACCATTTCGGATACATTTTCTTAATTTAAATATATATATAAGTGGAGACCCTTGGATTCCTTAGCTCTTGGACATGACTTTAACGAACTGCATTGCCTTGTATTCACCCCCACACTTATCCCATTAGAATTAAATTACACGCTCAAAGCATCAGAATTCAATTAGAGCTCAAAAGGTGTGGCACAGCCTCTTTTAAATAAATAAGCCAAAGCTACGTATTGCCTTCTGCGGTCCAGCGGTTCTGTCGACCTAAACGTACCCAATAATAAAAGGTTCGGTAAGGTATTTAAATTTTTTGCCTTTTATTTTTTCTTCTGAATGCACAACATTTGAAGAATATTACGAAGTTATGGGCAGTTCAACGTAGGTAAGTTAGCTCGTTTTGTATTCGATTTTAGGGTGTCCAAAACTTTGAATCGCTCTTCTGAAAACTTGCCATTTCAAAGTCGGTGCCCCACATAACATCAAAACACCTGCACTATACATATTTTAAAAGGTAACGCTGTCAAGTTTTTTTACCCGATTTTTTCCCAAAGTATTGTGTTTTTCACTTCAAGTCTTCGATAAAATTAAAAAAAAATTGGAATTTCAAAAAAAAAACTTGACAGCGTTATAAATGAATGTCATACTTTAATGTACCAGTAAATACATTTTAACTGTGTCGTTAAACATGGTTGTGACACAAAAACATGTTTTTTTCGTATTATTTGACATAAAAGTAGCAACATGTGAATCTTGGAACTCCCACTCGGGCGATCTCGCTCGTTTAATGTCAACAAACTCTGAAAACATAGCACAGTTCTGATTTCTTCGCACCATTCGATTCAGACCATTTACTTAATCTTCAAAAAATAAAGACACAGCACCGCATTCAATCATGTTTTCAATTAATTCAATTCAGGTCAGCGTTGATTTAAACCCAACGGGTGGATCACATATTTCACTTAAACGCAAAAAACTAATGCCACAAAAATCCCACATACCAAACAATCTAACCTTCCAAACAACTCCCGGAAGCAAACGACCAAGACCATCCGACAGTGTACAGACTAAAATATCGACTGATGGAAATAGACTCAGGATGCACAAGAACTGAAACCAAACGAACAATACTACGATTATATACATTATCAGGACCAGATTAATAAGGAAGCATTTTAAATACCACCCAAACAATACTTAGAGATCAACCACAACGGCAGTACTTACATATATTTGATGAACACTAGATCAACAATAAACAAGATACAAACAAATTTTGTATCGCTTCCTATTTAAAAAACAGAGTGTGAAGTTTTAACATCAAACGGCTTCATGATATTAGAAAATTCCGCTAGTTTACCCAGCAACAGTTTTTACCATCCAAAAAATTTAATTTTCAACCAAATGCGGTTATTCTAAATACATTCGCATGCCATTCGGTCTAAATAATGCACCCGTTACATTCCAAATGTGCATGAATAATGTACTTCGTCCATTGCTTTACAAATATTGTTTGGTCTATTTAGACGATATAATTATTTTTATACCCGTTACTCGTAGAGTAAAAGGGTATATTGTATTCGTGCAAAAGTATGTAACAGGTAGAAGGAAGCGTTTCCGACCCTATAAAGTATATATATTCTTGTTCAGGATCACTAGCCGAGTCGATCTAGCCATGTCCGTCTGTCCGTCTGTCCGTCTCTCCGTCTGTCCGTCTGTCTGTCTGTCCGTATGAACGCTGAGATCTCGGAAACTATAAAAGCTAGAAGATTGGCATTTTGCATGTAGATTTTAGGAGTTCCTACGCAGCGCAAGTTTGTTTCAAAATGGTGCCACGCCCCCTCTGACGCCCACAAGCGACAAGCTGTGGCCACAGTTTTGATGCTATTATGAAATTTTTTTTTGATATATATTTGTTTCGTCAATACCTATCGAATGGCCTAATAAAAGTTTGCCACGCCCACTCTAACGCCCAAAAACCCATTAAACGCTTAAGCCTGGTTAGCGCCTACATTTCTGCCTTTCATGGCCGCAATATTGCAATAGCGCCATCTAACGGATGACTTTGGAACAGCTGGCCAAGGTGCTCAACAGAGTCAACCTTAATTCTCGATAAGGATTATTAAAGGAAATTGCGATGGCTTTCATTTGTCAATACCGAACTAAATCCCAAGAACTATGCAAATCAAATCAAGTTAGCCAAATTGGAGGTGTTCCCTGGGTACCTATTTTAACATAAAAATCGGGAGCTAATTCGAGCTGCGAAAAACATACAGAAGGCATATTTATATTAGTTGTTTAGCTGAGTAACGGGTATTTAATAGTCGAGACACTCGACTATAGCGTTCTCTCTTGTTTTTCCTCTTAAACTTAAACTCACTGCTGTTGGGCTTTGAAAAATTATCAAACGCAAATTTAAAGCTGTAATTGCAAAAATGTGAATTGCGAAAAAAAGGAAGAAATAATTATCGAACGTATCGTAACACTGGACGGAATAAACCCAAATCCTCCTAAGGTCGAAGCCATAGCCTTATATTTGTAATCCGAGACAAAGTAAAAGAAATATGGGCATTTCTCGGAATGACTGGTTATTACCGCAAATTTATTCAAAATTACGCCGATTAGCAAAAGAGGAGGAGAAGAGGAATTATCTATAGACAATAGAAAAACCAATTAAGTTTGGCACAATTGCAAAAAAGGTGTTCTGATCGTAACATTGAGGAGCTTCTGACGCTCTGCTTCCCTCCCGTAGATAGCTGATTAGTCTGAGGTGAAGTGCAGACGAAACTAGCTAGTCCTATCACTGTCGGGTCCACTCCCCAGTGAGTTTAAGTGTGATGAAAGTTAAGTGGCAAAATCGTTGTGTCATAGAAGAAATTAAAATAATATAACAACGTATGACCTCGAGTAATCCAATAGCAACAAAGGAATATTTTGATAAATAGAAAAACTTTTTTTTTTATTTTTCTTTGGGAGCTATATTATATAGATGTCGCATTTTAATTAAGTATTTAAATATGACCAAATATTTAACAAAAATGCAACAAGAACAAAAAAAAAATGTTAAAAAATTATTTATTAATAAATTTGTATTTTACGATTCTTCCTATGGGAGCTATATGATACTAGCTGTACCCGGCGCGATTTCGTTCGCTTAAAATTAGTTTTGAGTATGGCTGTCAAGACTTTCTTATTTCTTATTTGCGCGTTTTTTGAAAACCTTTGTGTAAACAACCTTTGTAGAAGATCCTTCAAGAGAGAAAATCAGAAGGATACTGGCAGAGCTATATAATAAATGAAAGTGATCCAAGTAAAAGTCGTGAGCTTGTATACTTTTTATCAGTTACAATGTTATCAATGCAATTTTAATTTGCGCACAAATATGTATACTTGTTTGTAAATTGAAATTTGTTGTTTTCAAATTTCTTGTTTTGAATGAAACGAAAACCTTTGTACACACAGTAAAAGATTGGCATCCAATACAAAAACAGCAAAGTAAGGTATTATTTTCAGATTCCACATTTGATCGATAAACGGGTATAATAAATCATTTTATTTGTATTTAAGCACATTATCTACTTTCGAATAGAAACATACACACACATTGTATGTATGTACATGTATTGTACATATAAGCAAATCAAAACATATCCAAATATACATATGTACATACATGCGTATTTGGTCAAAAGTTCGAATCTTAAGATTAATATTTAACTTGGAAACATTTTGGCTTTGCTTACAGAATTTGTAGTAATTTTCTATTTTCTTCCATGGTGGAAATTAAATAAGGCTCTTACTTCTGCTACAAAATGAAAAATAAAATTTAAGCATTTGATCCACAGGACTGACTATTGATCGAAAATCATATTGATCGGAGCAGCAGTTTAAGTTTTTAAAATCCTAAACAAATTTAACTTAAATTGCCTCTTTCCCCTCCCCTTTCCCTGCAGCACTACCCCCCCCCTCATCAGTTTTCTTGGCTGTTGCTCTCTCGGCCGTCGCTCTCTTGGCTTCTGGGTTTCGTTCTCTCGACAGGCTCCCGCAAAATACAACGCAATGACTTAGAAAATCTAAATAAATTCGTTAAAAATACTTAAAAAAATGTTAAAAGCTTGAAAAATTAAACTTAAGCATTTGCGCCATAGAATAACTATTGAGCGAAAAATAATCTTGATCGGAGCAGCGGTTTAGATTTTTTAAATCGAAAAGTTAATTTTAAATGTAGGCCCCAAATTATGGGGGATATCAAAATTTCTTTTAGATTTCTAATTAGGCCTTTTCAAAACCTAAAATTCGGAAAAAACCAAATATCGAAATTCCAACCAGTTTAGAAGTTAAGCTTAAATACATCAACTTTTTTTGCTCAGAATAATGGATGTTGGAGCTGTTTGGGGCCACTGGGGGGACTTATCGGATCTTAGTGGGCGCCCACGCCCCCAATGGAATACTGTGAAAAAATTTGGCTGCTCTTGCTCTTACGGTTTGGGCTGTGGCCGTATCCCCTTAAAAATCGGTCTTTCATTTTATAATCTTTAGGGATTAATATAACAGACTAGCTGTACCCGGCGCGACTTCGTTCGCTTAAAACTAGTTTTGAGTATGGTTGTCAAGACTTTCTTATTTCTTATTTGCGCGTTTTTTGAAAACCTTTGTGTAAACAACCTTTGTAGAAGATCCTTCAAGAGAGAGAATCAGAAGGATACTGGCAGAGCTATATAATAAATGAAAGTGATCCAAGTAAAAGTCGTGAGCTTGTATACTTTTTATCAGTTACAATGTTATCAATGCAATTTTAATTTGCGCACAAATATGTATACTTGTTTGTAAATTGAAATTTGTTGTTTTCAAATTTCTTGTTTTGAATGAAACGAAAACCTTTGTACACACAGTAAAAGATTGGCATCCAATACAAAAACAGCAAAGTAACGTATTATTTTCAGATTCCACATTTGATCGATAAACGGGTATAATAAATCATTTTATTTGTATTTAAGCACATTATCTACTTTCGAATAGAAACATACACACACATTGTATGTATGTACATGTATTGTACATATAAGCAAATCAAAACATATCCAAATATACATATGTACATACGTATTTGGTCAAAAGTTCGAATCTTAAGATTAATATTTAACTTGGAAACATTTTGGCTTTGCTTACAGAATTTGTAGTAATTTTCTATTTTCTTCCATGGTGGAAATTAAATAAGGCTCTTACTTCTGCTACAAAATGAAAAATAAAACCTAAGCATTTGATCCACAGGACTGACTATTGATCGAAAATCATATTGATCGGAGCAGCAGTTTAAGTTTTTAAAATCCTAAACAAATTTAACTTACATTGCCTCTTTCCCCTCCCCTTTCCCTGCAGCACTACCCCTCCCCCTCATCAGTTTTCTTGGCTGTTGCTCTCTCGGGCGTCGCTCTCTTGGCTTCTGGGTTTCGTTCCTTTGACAGGCTCCCGCAAAATACAACGCAATGACTTAGAAAATCTAAATAAATTCGTTAAAAATACTTAAAAAAATGTTAAAAACTTGAAAAATTAAACTTAAGCATTTGGGCCATAGAATAACTATTGAGCGAAAAATCATCTTGATCGGAGCAGCGGTTTAGATTTTTTAAATCGAAAAGTTATGGGGGATATCAAAATTTCTTTTAGATTTCTAATTAGGACTTTTCAAAACCTAAAATTCGGAAAAAACCAAATATCGAAAATTCCAACCAGTTTAGAAGTTAAGCTTAAATAGATAAACTTTTTTTTTGCTCAGAATAATGGATGTTGGAGCTGTTTGGGGCCACTGGGGGGACATATCGGATCTTAGTGGGCGCCCACGCCCCCAATGGAATACTGTGAAAAAATTTGGCTGCTCTTGCTCTTACGGTTTGGGCTGTGGCCGTATCCCCTTAAAAATCGGTCTTTCATTTTATAATCTTTAGGGATAAATGAAAGTGATCCAAGTAAAAGTCATGAGCTTGTATACTTTTTATCAGTTACAATGTTATCAATGCAATTTTAATTTGCGCACAAATATGTATACATGTGTGTAAATTGGAATTTGTTGTTTTTAAATTTCTTGTTTTGAATTAAACGAAAACCTTTGTACACACAGTAAAAGATTGGCATCCAATACAAAAACAGCAAAGTAACGTATTATTTTCAGATTCCACATTTGATCGATAAACGGGTATAATAAATCAATTTATTTGTATTTAAGCACATTATCTACTTTCGAATAGAAACATACACACACATTGTATGTATGTACATGTATTGTACATATAAGCAAATCAAAACATATTCAAATATACATATGTACATATGTATTTGGTCAAAAGTTCGAATCTTAAGATTAATATTTAACTTGGAAACATTTTGACTTTGCTTACAGAATTTGTAGTAATTTTCTATTTTCTTCCATGGTGGAAATTAAATAAGGCTCTTACTTCTGCTACAAAATGAAAAATAAAACCTAAGCATTTGATCCACAGGACTGACTATTGATCGAAAATCATATTGATCGGAGCAGCAGTTTAAGTTTTTAAAATCCTAAACAAATTTAACTTAAATTGCCTCTTTTCCCTCCCCTTTCCCTGCAGCACTACCCCTCCCCCTCATCAGTTTTCTTGGCTGTTGCTCTCTCGGGCGTCGCTCTCTTGGCTTCTGGGTTTCGTTCCTTCGACAGGCTCCCGCAAAATACAACGCAATGACTTAGAAAATCTAAATAAATTCGTTAAAAATACTTAAAAAAATGTTAAAAACTTGAAAAATTAAACTTAAGCATTTGGGCCATAGAATAACTATTGAGCGAAAAATCATCTTGATCGGAGCAGCGGTTTAGATTTTTTAAATCGAAAAGTTAATTTTAAATGTAGGCCCCAAATTATGGGGGATATCAAAATTTCTTTTAGATTTCTAATTAGGCCTTTTCAAAACCTAAAATTCGGAAAAAACCAAATATCGAAATTCCAACCAGTTTAGAAGTTAAGCTTAAATACATCAACTTTTTTTTGCTCAGAATAATGGATGTTGGAGCTGTTTGGGGCCACTGGGGGGACATATCGGATCTTAGTGGGCGCCCACGCCCCCAATGGAATACTGTGAAAAAATTTGGCTGCTCTTGCTCTTACGGTTTGGGCTGTGGTGGTATCCCCTTAAAAATCGGTCTTTCATTTTATAATCTTTAGGGATTAAAGTGATCCAAGTAAAAGTCGTGAGCTTGTATACTTTTTATCAGTTACAATGTTATCAATGCAATTTTAATTTGCGCACAAATATGTATACTTGTTTGTAAATTGGAATTTGTTGTTTTCAAATTTCTTGTTTTGAATGAAACGAAAACCTTTGTACACACAGTAAAAGATTGGCATCTAATACAAAAACAGCAAAGTAACGTATTATTTTCAGATTCCACATTTGATCGATAAACGGGTATAATAAATCATTTTATTTGTATTTAAGCACATTATCTACTTTCGAATAGAAACATACACACACATTGTATGTATGTACATGTATTGTACATATAAGCAAATCAAAACATATCCAAATATACATATGTACATACGTATTTGGTCAAAAGTTCGAATCTTAAGATTAATATTTAACTTGGAAACATTTTGGCTTTGCTTACAGAATTTGTAGTAATTTTCTATTTTCTTCCATGGTGAAAATTAAATAAGGCTCTTACTTCTGCTACAAAATGAAAAATAAAACCTAAGCATTTGATCCACAGGACAGACTATTGATCGAAAATCATATTGATCGGAGCAGCAGTTTAAGTTTTTAAAATCCTAAACAAATTTAACTTAAATTGCCTCTTTCCCCTCCCCTTTCCCTGCAGCACTACCCCTCCCCCTCATCAGTTTTCTTGGCTGTTGCTCTCTCGGCCGTCGCTCTCTTGGCTTCTGGGTTTCGTTCTCTCGACAGGCTCCCGCAAAATACAACGCAATGACTTAGAAAATCTAAATAAATTCGTTAAAAATACTTAAAAAAATGTTAAAAGCTTGAAAAATTAAACTTAAGCATTTGCGCCATAGAATAACTATTGAGCGAAAAATAATCTTGATCGGAGCAGCGGTTTAGATTTTTTAAATCGAAAAGTTAATTTTAAATGTAGGCCCCAAATTATGGGGGATATCAAAATTTCTTTTAGATTTCTAATTAGGCCTTTTCAAAACCTAAAATTCGGAAAAAACCAAATATCGAAATTCCAACCAGTTTAGAAGTTAAGCTTAAATACATCAACTTTTTTTTGCTCAGAATAATGGATGTTGGAGCTGTTTGGGGCCACTGGGGGGACATATCGGATCTTAGTGGGCGCCCACGCCCCCAATGGAATACTGTGAAAAAATTTGGCTGCTCTTGCTCTTACGGTTTGGGCTGTGGCCGTATCCCCTTAAAAATCGGTCTTTCATTTTATAATCTTTAGGGATGATACTACCTGCAATAGAAAGACAGGTCTGTCCGCCTGTCCGTCCTTCCGTTTCTACGCAAACTAATCCCTCAGCTCTAAAGCTATCTGCTTGAAACTTTCCCAAATTTGTCTTTCTTTTGCAGGTAGTATATAAGTCGGCGACTATATCATATAGCTTCCATTGGAACAATCGGAAAAAAGAATTTGGTAATATTTAAATATTATGGAATTGCGGTTTTAATTAAATTAAAATAAATAAATATGCCATAAAAACGATGCCAAAATGCAGCTCAAAGTCGATACAGCTTCATTGTTTTTAGTAATAATAGGCGTAGAAATCTAAATGTAGTAGATTTGTAAAAACTGCAAGGGTATATAAACTTCGGCTTGCCGAAGTTTGCTTCCTTTTTCTTTTTTATATATATATTTATTCAACCCGCCACACAAGGATGAACGTTGTTTTCGGCTTGCCGAAGTTTGCTTCCTTTTTCTTTTTTATATATATATATTTATTCAACCCGCCACACAAGGATGAACGTTGTTTTCGTGTATTGTCGAATTAATTCTATCAGGTGTGGTTCTTGCCGGACATAAGTTATTCAGGATGTGTTTACGACTTTTCGTTTACGACTTTATTTATGAAATTAGGAGCCGAACTTTGACTGTCTTGGAAGGTGGTGTCATGACAATTGGAAGGAGCTATGCTCATAATTATTTAGTCTAGTGCCTGCAGGTTTTGTGTTGCATGCTGGGAAGTTTTTACTGACCTTCGATTATGGATTCTTGTTCTAAAGGTGCCTAAGCAATATAGAAGGGGTGAGAGGCATTGTAGGTATATATAGGGCTTTGTGGTACTGTTAGTATGTTACTATATATAGTAACCAGGAAGCAATATCTTAATGAAAGTAAATTCAATAAATAAAAATTAACTGCTCTGATATGAGGAATAAACGTGAGTATGTGGCAAGTAAGACGTCCACTAGACGAACGGAAAGACGGTCAAACCTATATAGTTTTATTACTGACCAGCAATGGCTGTTGATGTAAAGAGGATTGTGAAAAATTTTAAATTTGCAAGGTCAGCAAAACTGCATCTCGACCACCTTTGGGGGAACAACGCATCACCGAACATGTTGGTTGTGTATCGACTTTACGTGGCCAAGTCCCCGGAACAAATAACGATAGCTTTAAAAATTGGATTGAAAATGACATTACATATACGTCTTGATAACAATATTATTAGTTACAATAATAATTACATTACAGGCCCAACAACTTTTCAAGAGATTAGCACTGGACGGCGACTGGAAAAAAATAAGTCTAACTGGCGGCCACTTGATGGTGGGTGGGCTCACACAATGAATGCATTCAATCGAAATATTTTGCAAGTAATATTTCGGTCACAAATTGGAATTCCCAGTTAAGTCGTATAGCCTATACCCTTCGCAGGAAGCTATTTGGATATTTGAAGTCTGTGCGATCGCACATGGGAAGGCGTATCTGATTCTCGAAATCACGAAGCCGTAACCCGGAGTCGGTCAAAACTTCAAGAGAGGTGCCCAAAGTTGAGGAATACGGAACTGGTCTACAGACAGTGAATCTTTACTAAATGATCCTTGGGACTGAATTTGAAAAGTAAAAGGAACCCCGGACCAAAAGAACCCTTGCTGTATAAACACGGTAGAGCGGCTTCTGGATGGAACGAAGTGTGCGACAAGCACTCACTTTGGAAGATGTCCAGTACCGAGAGGTTAAGGTACACTTCGCCTTGAAAATAAGATATAAAGGCGAAGTAAGTACAGAAAGAGAGATGTGAGCAATAGTATTTTTGCCGCATGGACCATGTTTTGGTCTGTCTGGCACGTTACAGCAAGTAGGCGGCCAGGGAAGCCCAGCGTAAGGTGGTTTAGCACTTTACAAATAAATAACATAAAAAAGGTTGAAAAAATAAAAATAAAATTTAGATTTCAATTAAAAATTAATTGATACCATTTGAAATAAAATATAAATATATATATTTTTTTAAATAAAATAGGTTGTATTCATTTGGAGGAAGCAATTTTGGACTGGCCAGCAATTTTTGTTGAGTGCGTTTTTTATTTTCGTTTTAAAAATATGAATGAATGTTTTCGCGCGGAGAGTTAACTTTTGTTAAGCCCATTCTGAAGTTAATTTATAACAGCACCACTCAATGACTGAAGTAACCAGCAGTTGCCGTCAAAGTTGCAGGGTCAATACGTTTTTCATAATAGGTCTCAAATCATTTCAAATCAACCGTGGTCAGCGTTTGGATAACTAAAACAGGTTACAGGTATATATTAGTGCATTTGTACGCCACAAAACAAATGATTTGCACTGAAGCATTAGATAAAACATACTGTAACGCATCAGACTTAAATGATAGAACATAATATTTGATATAAAAAATGTTCTCCCTATTTCCATTATTAAATTTAAGCAGAAAGCACCAGAAATTTCACTTAGATTATTGAGCTATTGTAATGATACCCGGTAAGCTTTAGTTGTAACAAAACTGCCATTTGCTAAAGTAATCGATGAAAAGAGATTCCGTGTCACAATCATTAAATATTTTATTTCACGCAAAAAGCCACACACTGCCTTGGGAAACAAGAAGTATTGCCTAGAGGTCATGCTGGATGTCAAATGTGGAAAAGCCTGTTCAACGGAGGGACATCGATCCGCTTCCTTACTGTATCAAACACCCAAGCAGAGGCCTCCCAGATAATGCAAGAGCAACTTAACCTGCTTTACTCGTCGCACAAAAGTGGAATATATCCGTCAACGGCGATAAGTCCCCCAGCTTTTCCATCTTTGGCAACTGCCCTTCAGTTAGCCTTAAAGATGTCCAAATCCCAAATGTAGCCACTTCGAAATACCTTGGGATAACGTAGAGACCGCACCTGCTGATGGGTAGAAAATCAAAGCTGCCGACGACATCAAAGCTACTTATTTAGAAGGCAATTATAAGGACAATTTTGTCATATGGCATCCAATTGTGGGGCACCGCCTGTAAAACCAATATCCGCATCATCCCGGCATTTGAGAACAGATCTCTCCGTAAGGCCACCAGCGCTCATATTCTGCACGATATCTATGTCGTCCTCAGTTTCTCTCTGGGATAGGACGAAATTAACAGAGGCTACACGACCATCTGAACATTTGGCGATCAACCTACTGGACAACTTTCTTGACTTTTTCTGGGACTAACCGGATAATGTAACTTTAACTTAACATAAATTAAAAAAAATAATACCAAGGTTATTTACTTAATTTAATGATTGTCCACGATGTACACTTTTATACAAAAAATATAAGTCTAATTAAATTTTTCTTTTAATTTTTATATTACAACTAAAATACAAATTAATTTTTTTTTTATCGCTGGGTGCATCGCATTCTAAAGTTTTCCTTGGCGATCACTTAATGCAGACTAGTCATTGCTTAATGCAAGTTCAACATTATAACAGAATTAAAAATTTAATATAGGTACTTCATTATGAACATATTAGCAAACATAATTAAAATTAAATTTAAAAGTGAGATATTAAGGGCTAGTTTTTTTTTAATTCGTTATTCGAATAATTCGAACTATTTGCATAGCAAATATATACAGGGTGGCCCATATAGCGTTTGCTTTTTCAAGTCTTCAACCGAAACTGCAAGCAAATTACGGTCAAAATTCGGAAAAAATAAAGCGCCTTCCAGGCAGTTAGTGAATAGTTTTGTGAGGCGTGTGCGTGAGACTGGATTTTTTTTTTTTTTTTTTTAGTATATGCTTTATTTATTGAATCTTCTCTATATGAGACTAACAATAAGTATATCAAATCTTAAGAATATAACTTAACTTACAGTCATGTAGACTGAATTTAGACTAACGGGCCCTAATATTTATTGCTGGGCTGGTAGATCGTTACGATGCAGACGAGTTCTGTTCGAAACCCGTCTTAGGTTCCTTGCGAGATTATTTGGGTGCAGTGTAAGCTTGTTATGGTAGGCCGCTTTCTTTGCTTTCATCTTTGACCGGTGGTATGCCCAGATCCCTGTGGATGTTTTCGTTCCGAACATACCATGGTGCCCCAGTGATTGTTCGCAGGATTTTTGATTGTGAGCGCTGTATGATGTCAACGTTGCTGTTGCTCGCGTTCCCCCAGAGCTGGGAGCCGTAGGTCCAAATGGGCTTGAGGGTGGAGTTGTAGAGAAGAACTTTAAAGTCCAGACACAGGGGTGATCGAGAATTCATAATCCAGTGTAGGCTGCTAGCTTTAAGTCTGAGATGTGCTTTCTTGCATTCAATGTGCCTCCTCCAGGTTAGGCGTCTGTCGAGGTGGACGCCGAGATATGTTACATCGCTGGCTTGGGGAATCTGCGTACCATTCAAAGTTAGCGGCGGGCACGATTGTCTGTTAAGGGTAAACGTTATATGTTTACACTTTGATTCATTAATTTTGATTCGCCAGTCTGATAGCCACTTTTCAACTACCACCAAATGATCAGCCAGTTGAGCTGTTGCTCTAGTTGGGCATCTTGAGCGGCTCAGGATTGCGGTGTCGTCGGCAAATGTGGACGTAGTCAGCCTCTCGTTCGTAGGGATGTCTGATGTGTATAGGATAATCAGGGTAGGGCCCAGGGCGCTACCTTGTGGGACTCCGGCTTCAATGTTATACTCGTTGGATGTCGTTGTATTGCATCTAACCTCAAAGACTCTGTGGTAGAGGTACGACTTAAGTAACTTATGAGTGTTTTCTGGCAGTAATGTTATGATTTTATGCATAAGGCCTTCAAGCCACACTCGATCGAATGCCTGAGAGACGTCGAGGAATATCGCACTACAATATTCCCGATGTTCGAAGGCTGTACGAATTTCTGAAGTTATCCGGTTGACTTGCTCGATGGTTCCGTGGCTTTCACGAAACCCGAATTGATGCGCCGGGATTAAGTTTTGTTCTCTTAAATATGGTGTAATGCGCGTGAGCAGGCATTTTTCCAGTAATTTGGACAGGCACGATAGTAAGCTTATTGGCCTGTACGATGAGGGAATTGTGTGGTCTTTGCCAGGCTTCGGTATCATTATAACCACGGACTTTTTCCATTTTTTGGGGTAGTAGCCAAGTTTTGCGATCCCGTTAAATAGCTTGCATATAACATCCACTGCACAGTTTGGAAGTTCAATTATCATTTTTGGGGTTATTAGGTCGGCCCCTGGAGCCTTTTTCGGTTTTATTTGCTTCCTAATGACGTTAGCAATTTCAGGTGTTTGAAACAAAATCGGGTTAATTGCAATTTCAGAGCTAAACGGCGGTAGTTGAAGAGAGTTTGTGGCGGCGTTCTGCTGAAATACATTTCGTAGGTGTAAAGCAAATGTTTCGGCTCTGTCTTCGTCACTGCGGGCCCAAGTACCCGAGGAGTTTCTAATCGGAGTGACTGATTCTATCGGAGAGCTTAAATTTGGGTGAGCTCTCCACAAAGGATGCTTGGTACTGGTCGGCGACAGTTTCTCGATGTACCGGCGCTGCGCAAGCTCCTCTTCTTGCTTGAGGGTTTTGGTGAGTCTGCGGGTGGCATCATTATAGAGTTGCTTCGAATGGGGCGATCTGCAGGATTGCCAAACGCGTCTTAGACGTCGTTTTTCCCGAACCAGTTGTTCGATTTGCAGATTAGTTTTGTATTGGTTGCTACGCACGATTGTCTCTTCTGGAGTTGAGATTTTGGCTGCTGCCACGAGTACTGACTCCAGGGCATCAGCACAGAAGTCGATGTCGTTCTCTATGTTTAACTGTGGTGTTAGTTCAATGTGGGAACTTACGTACTTTTTGTACTTTAGCCAGTTAGTTCTAGTCGAGGTCAGCCTGAAGGGGTGCTCGATTACTTTCGGGCTTTGAAGGAGAGTTATTAAAACAGGCGAGTGGTCCGATGATAAGTCCGAAAGCGATTTGGCGCTGACTAAATTTCTTGGGATGTTCTTGGTCACAGCGAAGTCAATTAAGTCCGGGAGTTTTCTGGGGTCAGCTGGCCAGTATGTGGGGCTGCCAGGGGAGACATAGTCGAGTTTGTTGCTCAAATTTATGATTGCTTTATACAGTTGTCTGGATCGTTGATGGATAAAACAACACGTTAACGAGCTCGTCCAGTTCGGTCGATCGAAAATATCGCTGCGGTGGCCGAAAGTGTCAATGACAATCCGTCGACGTCAATTCGGCACAGTGCTTAAGAGTTGGACATTTCGCGCACTTTCTTACAACGGATTTTAACCAAAGACCTTTGTCTAAGGCCATATAAGATTCAGTTGGTTCAGCAGCTTATGCCGCATGACCATCCAATGCGTTTTCGTTTTGCGGAATGGGCTCAGGAGCGTTTGGTCGAAGATGACCATTTTTACCGAAAAATCGTGTTTTCTGAGGAGGCCCATTTCCACCTCGGTGGTTATGTTAATAAGCAAAACTGTCGCATTTGGGGCTCAGAAAATCCACACGTCGTCTTGGAGAAGCCAATGCATCAACAACGAGTGACTGCTTGGTGCCGTTTTTCTTTGAAAACGAGGAAGGAGCCGCTGTAACCATTAATGGTGTCCGCTATCGCGGCATGTTGGAAGACTTTTTCTTTCCCCGAATGGAAGAGGAAGGCATAGACGACATATGGTTCCAGAAGGACGGCGCTACGTTTCACACGGCCAACGTCACAATCGATCTTTTGCGCGGTACGTTCAAAAATCGCATAATCAGCCGAAAATGGCGATGTCAACTGGCCGACTCGCAGCTGCGATTTGACCCCGTTGGACTATTATTTGTGGGATGCCGACAAGGATAAGTGTTACGCCAACTACCCAGAGACTATTGACGACCTAAAGCACGAAATTGAAGTCGCCATCAGGGCCATTGATGGCCATACCATCGAAAATGTGTTTAACAATTGGGTCGACCGAAGGGGCTACTGTGAAGCCAACCGAAGCAGCCATATGAACGAAATTGGGTTTCATATATAAACCGCAATGTTCAAGATATCCAAAAAAAAATAAATTTCAAAATATACTCGTTGTTTTTTTATAGTGATTTTAAAACGCAAATCTTTCGTTGGCCACCCTTTACTAAATAATTAATTAAAATATATGTTTCCCGTTTGTAGGAGTTGGTTGTAAATGCCTTGAATAAACCGAGATAAAAAGACATCCACATTTGTTGAGTTCTAGATTTAAAGTCTTTTTAAACACGAATTCATATAAAGGTCTTGATATGAATTCGTGTTTAAGGTGTCACGCCAGGAAAGTTACGCTATATTGAACCTTACAATTTTTAATTTTCTTAATTTGTAATTTAATGTTCAAACATACATACACAGATGTATTACTTTGAGATATGCTTTTATTGTTTGTTTTTCTTTAAGTTATCATGCTTGCCGGTATGAAAATAAGTTGCAATCGCTTTATATATCTTTTTTTTTAAATATACACACACATATATACAATCATTATTATTACTACTAATGATGTGTGTCCGGACAGTTGGTGAAATTGTAGTTCTTTTAATTCAATCTTGTGAGCTTTCTAATAATTTAGTTCACTTTTAATAATTGGTTCCAAATAATCTTGGGTGTTTCGCTAATGTCTCCTATAAATGACAAATACAACGTCCCCTGATCCTCTGTTACTTTACGGTGGCGAGCAATTAGGATTTTATCATTAACTCGAGAAGAGCAATCCGACTTTTTTGTTAAAATCCCTTGTTCCTGCAAATCTACAATTTTAAGCTTGTGGTGCCGCACTGTTTTCTAGCCTTTGTATTATCCTCAACCTTAAACAGCCAACTACTTTTTCTTCTTAACTCTATTCAATACGACTTGCTTTCGACAATTGATTTGAATATGCAATTTGATGCACAATTTGGTTTAAGAGCCTTCAATTTACAACGATATCTCAACTCCAAGGCCAACTTCCTTTACAAACTTTTTTTTTGGCACTTATTGAGGGTAGACTCTCTCATAAGGTGATATGCATCTTTCGCGAAGTTATAAACTAAATATTGGACATCGACGTGTGAAATTATCAGGCGCTCTTCAATTCTTCAGGTATTGGAAGAACTCTAAATAATAATGATGCATGTCGACTAAACAAAGTTATCTTTCCATTTATTATAAGCCTTTAATTAACAGAGAAGCTCCTAGCTGTTAATAAATTATAAACTTTGTTAAGTTCTGTGCGAGTTCTTTTCCCCAGCAAAACGTAATTTTTGATAAATTGTCTTTTATTTTCGAAATCTCACTTTTTAACTGACTGGGCTTATAACTGTTGGTATTACGTCGACCATGATTCATTTCAATTAGTAAGCTTATGATTTCAGATTGTATTTTTCGCATTAATCTATTATGTGTGTTAATTGTTTGTTGATAGACTCCTTGTACAAGTAGTATGATTCTTGTAGTGTTGCCGTTTGCATTCCCGTAAATTTAACATTACCCTCATCAGTCGTTCTTTCTGTCTATCAACTGATCTCGCTCTCCGTTCACAACTCGCTCCAACCCCGAACTCTCTGATAGAGTTTGAGAGCGATGAGAGCAAGAGAGGGACAGAGAGAGAAAGAGCCCAGCGAGAACAAGCTCTGCAACAACAACAACAAGGAATACAGTAACTTATATATACTAATGGGTAGCAATCCTGCTACAATTCGGCCGTCCTGACATTTCAAGATCCCCTGATCTTGGTTTAATTTACAATTGATTTTATCTTATATTATCTTACATTTACAATTCTTTAGATATATTTACAGTTATTTTCTTTTCCAAATCTAATGTTTAATATTTTGACTATTCCAGACACCTTAGGCAACGCGACAATTCCAAACCTTCCACATCTTTTATCACACCCCTATCATTTTTCTTTATCTATAACATAAGGGCCCTTGTGTTTGGGTATTAGCTTTTTTGAGACTCCTACTGCACTATCAAAATTTTTCACCATAATATAATCTTCTACTTTGTCCTCTGAACTACCTTTCCTTTTCTCATTTTATCTTCTTTCGTTTTGTTCTGCTCAATTCCAAACAACATTTTACTCGGCATTTGTGCAATATTCCTTTGCGTCGTATTGTTCAATGAAAATTCAACATTCTCAACAGCTGAATCCCAATACAGTCATTTCTCCAAATTTAGCTATCATCGGCCCTACTATTCGATTAATTCGTTCCACCTGCCCATTGGCTTGAGGTGATCCAGTAGCAATTTTACGTGTTTAATACGTATTATATTATATATATTCGTATTATATTCTTCCACAAATTGTCCAAAATCTTCCGATGTAAAACAGCTTCCTCGGTCCGAAACGATACAGGTTGGCCTACTGTACGACCTAAAATAATCTCTCTGTGCTATAATGACTTCCTTTGTGTTCATCGTCTTTGTTGCATATAACCTAACATATTAACATATTAACGTCTATAACCACAAACAGACGTTTCTTTGATCTACCATTATCAACCAGTCCGTAATGATCGATATGTATAATTTCGAATGGTACATTTCCTATGCTATGTAACATTCCATTCCCTTTTCCTGACATCGGCAAATATGCCACACATCCCAAACATTATCAATATGTCTAACAACTTTCTCTTTTATATTCGAAAACCAGTACATCCTGACAACGGCATCCATATCTTTGTCTCTTCCTAAGCGACCTAATTTATTGTGATATTTGTATAATATCTTTTCCTCCATTTTTTTCCTGGCACACAGAATAATATTTTCCATCATTTGATTTTCTATAAATAACTCCATTCCTCATCTCAAACATTTTATCTTCCTCTTTTTCTAACTTTTTCCTAACCTCTTTTAACTTTTCATCTTTCACTTGACAAATAATTGAATTATCTTCAAAACTACATATTCGTTTCTACTAGTATATTCGTATTCCTACTTAACGAGGTGTGTGTTACATAAATTTATCCGATTTATGAACTAACTCAAAGTCATACTCAAGCAATTCTAATCCCTATCGTGCAATTCGAGGCTTCAACTCAATCCTATTTAATGTTAACGTCAGTGAGTTACAATCAGTAACTATTCTAAATCGTCTACCTTGCACAAAAATCCTAAATCTACTTAGAGCATAAATTATCGCTAACGTTTCAAGTTCAAAACTGTGATATTTTGCTTAGTCTTTTGTTGCGGCCTTTAAAAAATTAAAAATAGCAATGCAACTCTTTATCCTCATTTCTTTGTAGAAGTACCGCTCCAAAACCTTGCGCGCTTGCATCTGTATGCAATTCTATCTCGTCTTTGTAATAATATAATCCTAACACTGTAGCTTCCAATAACATTTTCTTAGGCATCTCGGAACATTGTAATTCCTTCTCTTCGAATACAAACTCTTTATCCTTCTTTAACAGGTCTTATACTGGTTTTGCGATCATTGAAAAATTATTTATGAACTTAGAAGGTTCAATACGGACATAAACCTAAAAAGCTTCAAACACCATGAACTTTATCTGGAACGGGAAAATCCCTAATAGCCTCTATTCCTTTGTCATTAGCTCGTATTCCTTTGTTGGTTACTAAAAATCCTAAGTACTGCACACTTGATTGTAGAAATTCACACTTATCCATTCTTAATTCTAGTTTGTTCTTTTTTTTTTTTTTTTTTTTTTTTCGCGCGGAGTCTCACGGCCCACTTACCCGCCCAACCGACCGAGGGGCGCAGCCGTGTATCGTACGGCACGATTCGCGATAAGATAGACGCGAGATAGGAAAATAAAGGTAAAGGTCCGGGGAAAAAAGTAATAGTTAGATCAATCTTGTGCCAATGAAGCAAGTATTAATCGTTTTAGGAGCGGCAGAGAGTCAAGATTTGATATTACAGGAAAAAGTCTATTATAGTCAGAACATAACACTCTGAAAGGCTCATGCAAGGCATAGTTAGATCTACAATGATTTAAAGTTAGGGGATATAAATTTCTGGTTAATCTACTTGGCACAGAAAGTTTAGCCGACTTAACAAGTCGGGGCAGTCAATATCACCATGTATAAGGTTATAAATAAAGATAGTACCAAGCATCGTTCTACGGTTGGCTAGGGATGGTAAATTAATCAAAAGAAGTCTACTAGAATAAGAAGGTAAGATAAGATTTGCATCCCAGTTTAGGCGCCGTAAAGCAAAAAGAAGGAAGTTTTTTTGTACAGATTCAATACGACCAATATGTATTCCGTATTGTGGACTCCAGACGGGAGACCCATACTCCAGAATCGGACGGACTAGCGAAATATATAAAGTTTTAGTCAAATAAGGATCATCGAATTCTTTTGACCACCTTTTAATAAATCCAAGCACTCCTCTGGCTTTATTAACCATGGACGAAATGTGATTAGAAAATTTTAGTTTGGGGTCCAAGAGAACACCAAGATCGTTTACAAGAGTTATTCTATCCAAAGAGCTGCCACTTAACGTGTAAGTCGCGTATATCGGATTGGCCCGATAAAAAGTCATCAGCTTACACTTGGAACCGTTTAAATTTAGTAAATTATCTCGGCACCAGTTTTGAAAATTATCTAGATCGGATTGCAAGCCTAAATGGCAGGAAATGTCCTTATACTGCAGGCACAACTTAACATCATCTGCGTACATAAGTACGCGAGAATGATTTATAATTGAGGGAAGATCATTAATAAATAATGTAAAAAGTAACGGACCCAGATGGCTCCCTTGTGGGACACCGGAGGTAACACGGAGAATTTCAGAAATTGAATTTTTGAAAAGGACCCTTTGTGACCTGCCATTCAGATAACTTGAAATCCATTTAAGCAGATCAACTGGAAAACCTAAAAGGTCAAGTTTTTGAATGAGAAGTAAGTGATTTACAGAGTCAAATGCTTTACTAAAGTCAGTGTAAATGACATCTGTTTGAAAACTACTATTGAAGCCTTTTATCACTAATGAAGTGAGCTCTAGAAGGTTTGCGATTGTGGATCTACGTTTAATAAATCCGTGTTGACACGGAGAAATGATTGATCTGCAAAGGTGCTGCAAATGAGGAGTAATAATTTTTTCAAAAAGCTTAGGAATAGCTGACAACTTAGAAATACCTCTGTAGTTACTGGCTTCTAACTTGTTACCTTTTTTGAAAAGAGGAATAACAAATGATTCCTTCCAAATATTTGGGAATTGGGAGGTTTCTATAGATAAGGTAAACAACTTGTGAAGAGGTTTGCACAGGGCCTTAGCGCAATACCTAAGCACGCACCCAGGAATACCATCGGGCCCTGGCGAATAAACTGGTTTAATGCGAAGAAGATCCAAAAGAAGAGAGCTTTCTGTTAAAGTGGGACAGAATATGAGGTTTGACTTGGATATGTTGTAAGAATAAGGCTGTGATGAACAATCTAAAGTAGAGTAAGTCGTTTGAAAAAATTGGGCAAATAAATCGGCTATTGCCTGATCAGTGGTTGCCGTCATGTTTTCGAACGATAGCGAGGAAGGAAAAGAATTAGATTTACGCTTGGTGTTAACAAAATTATAAAACTGTTTCGGGTCCTGAGAGAATTGGACCTTACAACGGTTTAAGTAACTGTTATAACACTGAGCATTAAGCACGGTAAATCTTGACCGAGCACTTAAATATTTAGTAAAAACAGATTGAGAACCGGTATTTTTATATTTCCTAAAAAGTCTGGACTTTACATTTCTTAAGTGTGTCAACTCTTTGCTAAACCAAGGTGATTTATTGGAAGTTGACGGATAGTACCACGGAACACAGGAATTAAAAAATGAGTTTATTGCAGTGTAAAAAACATTAACTGCATCGGACATATTAATGCATAGGTAAAGATCAGACCAATTAAAGCCAGAAATAAAATTATTTAGCCTCAGAAAGTCTGCCTTGCGAAAACAATGTATTCGTTTGGATTTTTCTGATTTTTCTTCTATAACTCTACCCGTATCAAATGAAAGTTCGAATGTTGGGTGATATGGATCTTCAGGTTGCGTGAGTGGTGCTACTCTGGACAGAAACACACCTTCAGGATTTGATACAAAACACAAATCCAGTAGGCGACCTAATGAATTTCGAACATGGTTTACTTGAGATAGAGATATGTCAAGCAGGCCATCAATAAAATCATGCTGTGCTATAGGTAGTAAGACATTCGATCCATCCTCAGTGGACCAAGTAACTCCAGGTATATTAAAATCACCTAGAACTATCAACTGATCCCTATCGGAAAGCTTATTTGCAACGGACTTAATAACGGATAGGTGATTTAAATAATCAGGAAGTTCAGACAACGGCGGAATATATGAGCAAGTTATGTATATAAAGTTACCAGGAAGCGATAACTTTACACAAATAAATTCAATGGTATTGAATTCATCAAAAAATAACTCCTCAGACGGGAGGTTTGAATCAACTCCAATTAAGACTCCCCGTCTAGAGGGACGGTCATACCTATATATTGTGTACTTACCTGGAAAAACTTCAGAGCTAAAGATCTCCGGCTTTAACCAGGTTTCTGTGAACACAATAATATGAGATGCAAAGGAAAGGCTATCGGAATACAATTTAGTAAGTTTGCTGCGCAAACCTCTTGCATTCTGATAGGAAAGTAGGAGGTTAGAAGTTAGTTTTTTGAAATTGGTACACTGGTTTGGCCTCGCCTAGGAAGTTTTACTCCCACGGGCCCCTTCTTCTTTATCTTAGCCTCGAACTCTTTTACAACCATATTATCCGGCCAAAAGTCGCCCGAGCATATGGCTTCAAAAAGCTCGTTAGGGACAGTTATCTTGAAAGATGAAATGTCTCTAGCATAAGAAAACTTAAACTTTTCCACCTTAACACTATTACAATCGGCTTTAGTTTTGTCTTGTATATAAGACAATACATCAGAAGATGTTTGATCAGGGGAAAGCCGAGAAACGAAAATTTGTTTCTTGAGTGGAACCACTGAAAGGGATTTTGGTGGAGCAGACATTGCTTCTGCCAAACCAACTTGTGCCGGTTGTCCGGACTCAGTAATCCCTTGTGGTGGAGATGCTACATTCTGAGAGATAGGTGGATCCACTAATTGTGAAACCACTACGGACAAATCGTAATTCTTAGAAGTCCCTGGTTGCATGCATTCTGAAACGGATAGTTCGGATACCGAATCTTTTTTAGCTGCCGATCTTAGCAACATTTGAGGGTTTGCTGAAATCGGCTGCTGATCCGCCGGAATGCTCTGTTGTTCTTTTGATTTCGGTTGCGGGGTGTTCCCCTTTTGCTCCTTACCACCAGCGGCCTTTACTTTCTTTTTACCTTCTTTTATCTCTTTACTGGCGATCATGATATCGGCCATATATATTACTACCTTACCATTGCTTACCATGTCTGCAAAAATTGTATTAATAAATAAATTGAAACACAGCCGGAGCCAAAGTGTCTAACAAATCACCGATTAAATTTAAGGATAATTACCTTTAACCATTGTCGTAGGTCACCTGTTTTTTTTTTTACTAACACTATTGGAGATGCATACTCCGATTGACTTGGTTTTATAATTACCTCATTTAAGTATTCATCTAATATAACCTGTAATTGTTCTTTTTCTGTATAAGCTAAGCGTCTGGGTGAACAACTGAAAGGCTTAGAATCCTCTAATCTTTATTTTATTTCACATCTAACTTTTGATACTTTTGGTCTTTGTTTATTTACCTAACAAATTTCTACCATTCTAACAAACTGACACCTAACATTTTAATTCACTTGATTTCCAATTTTATAATCTGGACTTTCATCCCTAAAGATTATAAAATGAAAGACCGATTTTTAAGGGGATACGGCCACAGCCCAAACCGTAAGAGCAAGAGCAGCCAAATTTTTTCAGAGTATTCCATTGGGGGCGTGGGCGCCCACTAAGATCCGATATGTCCCCCAGTGGCCCCAAACAGCTCCAACATCCATTATTCTGAGCAAAAAAAAGTTGATGTATTTAAGCTTAACTTCTAAACTGGTTGGAATTTCGATATTTGTTTTTTTCCGAATTTTAGGTTTTGAAAAGGCCTAATTAGAAATCTAAAAGAAATTTTGATATCCCCCATAATTTGGGGGCTACATTTAAAATTAACTTTTCGATTTAAAAAATCTAAACCGCTGTTACGATCAAGATGATTTTTCGCTCAATAGTTATTCTATGGCCCAAATGCTTAAGTTTAATTTTTCAAGTTTTTAACATTTTTTTAAGTATTTTTAACGAATTTATTTAGATTTTCTAAGTCATTGCGTTGTATTTTGCGAGAGCCTGTCGAAGGAACGAAACCCAGAAGCCAAGAGAGCGACGGCCGAGAGAGCAACAGCCAAGAAAACTGATGAGGGGGAGGGGTAGTGCTGCAGGGAAAGGGGAGGGGAAAGAGGCAATTTAAGTTAAATTTGTTTAGGATTTTAAAAACTTAAACTGCTGCTCCGATCAATATGATTTTCGATCAATAGTCAGTCCTGTGGATCAAATGCTTAGGTTTTATTTTTCATTTTGTAGCAGAAGTTAGAGCCTTATTTAATTTTCACCATGGAAGAAAATAGAAAATTACTACAAATTCTGTAAGCAAAGCCAAAATGTTTCCAAGTTAAATATTAATCTTAAGATTCGAACTTTTGACCAAATACGTATGTACATATGTATATTTGGATATGTTTTGATTTGCTTATATGTACAATACATGTACATAAATACAATGTGTGTGTATGTTTCTATTCGAAAGTAGATAATGTGCTTAAATACAAATAAAATGATTTATTATACCCGTTTATCGATCAAATGTGGAATCTGAAAATAATACGTTACTTTGCTGTTTTTGTATTAGATGCCAATCTTTTACTGTGTGTACAAAGGTTTTCGTTTCATTCAAAACAAGAAATTTGAAAACAACAAATTCCAATTTACAAACAAGTATACATATTTGTGCGCAAATTAAAATTGCATTGATAACATTGTAACTGATAAAAAGTATACAAGCTCACGACTTTTACTTGGATCACTTTCATCCCTAAAGATTATAAAATGAAAGACCGATTTTTAAGGGGATACGGCCACAGCCCAAACCGTAAGAGCAAGAGCAGCCAAATTTTTTCACAGTATTCCATTGGGGGCGTGGACGCCCACTAAGATCCGATATGTCCCCCCAGTGGCCCCAAACAGCTCCAACATCCATTATTCTGAGCAAAAACAAGAGAGAACGCTATAGTCGGGTGCCCTGACTATCAGATACCCGTTACTCAGGTAAAAGGAGTGCGAGGGAGATGGAGATAGAAACTTTGATCACGCATAACTTTTAAACGAATGGTCCGATTTGAAAAATTTCTTCTACATTTCGATAGGTATTGATAAACACAATAAAACTGCATTTTTACTTTTCCGAAATATTTAAATTTATATTTAAATAAAATCGTATATAAGCGATTGTGGGCGTTAAAGGGGGCGTGGCACCTTTTTGAAACAAACTTGCGCTGCGTAGGAACTCCTAAAATCTGCATGCAAAATGCCAATCTTCTAGCTTTTATAGTTTCCGAGATCTCAGCGTTCATACGGACGGACAGACGGACAGACGGACAGACGGACATGGCTAGATCGACTCGGCTAGTGATCCTGAACAAGAATATATATACTTTATAGGGTCGGAAACGCTTCCTTCTACCTGTTACATACTTTTGCACGAATACAATATACCCTTTTACTCTACGAGTAACGGGTATAAAAAGTTGATGTATTTAAGCTTAACTTCTAAACTGGTTGGAATTTTCGATATTTGGTTTTTTCCGAATTTTAGGTTTTGAAAAGTCCTAATTAGAAATCTAAAAGAAATTTTGATATCCCCCATAACTTTTCGATTTAAAAAATCTAAACCGCTGCTCCGATCAAGATGATTTTTCGCTCAATAGTTATTCTATGGCCCAAATGCTTAAGTTTAATTTTTCAAGTTTTTAACATTTTTTAAGTATTTTTAACGAATTTATTTAGATTTTCTAAGTCATTGCGTTGTATTTTGCGAGAGCCTGTCGAAGGAACGAAACCCAGAAGCCAAGAGAGCGACGGCCGAGAGAGCAACAGCCAAGAAAACTGATGAGGGGGAGGGGTAGTGCTGCAGGGAAAGGGGAGGGGAAAGAGGCAATTTAAGTTAAATTTGTTTAGGATTTTAAAAACTTAAACTGCTGCTCCGATCAATATGATTTTCGATCAATAGTCAGTCCTGTGGATCAAATGCTTAGGTTTTATTTTTCATTTTGTAGCAGAAGTAAGAGCCTTATTTAATTTCCACCATGGAAGAAAATAGAAAATTACTACAAATTCTGTAAGCAAAGCCAAAATGTTTCCAAGTTAAATATTAATCTTAAGATTCGAACTTTTGACCAAATACGTATGTACATATGTATATTTGGATATGTTTTGATTTGCTTATATGTACAATACATGTACATACATACAATGTGTGTGTATGTTTCTATTCGAAAGTAGATAATGTGCTTAAATACAAATAAAATGATTTATTATACCCGTTTATCGATCAAATGTGGAATCTGAAAATAATACGTTACTTTGCTGTTTTTGTATTGGATGCCAATCTTTTACTGTGTGTACAAAGGTTTTCGTTTCATTCAAAACAAGAAATTTGAAAACAACAAATTTCAATTTACAAACAAGTATACATATTTGTGCGCAAATTAAAATTGCATTGATAACATTGTAACTGATAAAAAGTATACAAGCTCACGACTTTTACTTGGATCACTTTCATTTATTATATAGCTCTGCCAGTATCCTTCTGATTCTCTCTCTTGAAGGATCTTCTACAAAGGTTGTTTACACAAAGGTTTTCAAAAAACGCGCAAATAAGAAATAAGAAAGTCTTGACAACCATATTCAAAACTAATTTTAAGCGAACGAAGTCGCGCCGGGTACAGCTAGTATTACACAATTCCTTTTCCACTAAATCCATTTCATTAATATTTATAACTTTTTCTTCATCTGTAATTTTACAAAAAATTTCTTTAATCTTCTGTCCATTGTCGCTAATTTCATTGCTAACTTTCTCATTACTAACAATATCACTAACTATCTGGTTTTCATTACTATCAATATCACTAAATATATGGTTTTCATTACTAACAATATCACTAACTATTTTCTCTTCACTAATACTTCGAAAAATTTCACTATCATTTGGAGGATTTTTAATGTTCTCAATTGTAACTATTTTCAAAGTGTCGAGGCTAAAATTAATATAACATAATTCCATAAAATAGAGATTAGAAGTATTAGTGAAGAGAAAATAGTTAGTGATATTGTTAGTAATGAAAACCATATATTTAGTGATATTGATAGTAATGAAAACCAGATAGTTAGTGATATTGTTAGTAATGAGAAAGTTAGCAATGAAATTATTACACCATGACTCATAGATTTGTTTGCCGCAATAACTAAATGAAAATGTATTTTTAAATGTATATTTAAATTCTTCTTAACATAACATAATATTTTTCCCTACGTTTCTAGGTAACTTTTATTTAATCCATGATAAAAACTCGTAGAGTATTTATGCAAAAGTATGTAAAAGGTAGAATTAAGCGTTTCCGACCCTATAAAGTATATACATTCTTGTTCAGGATCACTAGCCGAGTCGATCTAGCCATGTTCGTCTGTCCGTCTGTCTGTCTGTCCGTCTGTCTGTCTGTCCGTATGAACGCTGAGATCTCGGAAACTATAAAAGCTAGAAGATTGGCATTTTGCATGTAGATTTTAGAAGTTCCTACGTAGCGCAAGTTTGTTTCAAAATGGTGCCACGCCCCCTCTGACGCCCACAAGCCACAAGCTGTGGCCACAGTTTTGATGCTATTATGAAAATTTTAATCGATATATATTTTTTCGTCAATACCTATCGATTGGACTAATAAAAGTTTGCCACGCCCACTCTAACGCCCAAAAAACCATTAAACGCTTAAGCCTGGCTAGCGCCTAGATTTCCACCTTTCATGGCCCGTGGTACCAATGTCTTGGGGTAGATGTCGCAATACAATAGCGCCATCTAACGGATGACTTTGGAACAGCGGCGAAAAACATACAAGAAGGCATATTTATATTAAGTTGTTTAGCTGAGTAACGGGTATCTAATAGTCGAGGCACTCGACTATAGCTTTCTCTCTTGTTTTTTAAATGAAATTGGGCTTACTGTATCTATGAGGCATTCTGCAATTAACCTGGTGTTAGAATCGTTCATAAAATTAATTTCAAAGTATCTTACATAATTGTTTTTCCCACCAGGCTTAATTTTGTTTTTTACGAAAGCAGCCTCAAAATGTCCCATCTCGCCACACGCATAGCACGACCGTTTCCCCCGTTTCGACAATTATAACAGCGTATCCCTTTCTGTTCTTGAAATTTATTACTGTCGTCGTCTTTCCAGCACTAAATGATTTGGGTAAGCCAACATCCGCAAATGCTCGCTTTTGTGCCCAACATCCACAAAGCATTGAATGTTCGCCTGCTTACGCAGCCCTTGATTTGGGATTCCTTCAATAATGCAGCCTAACATTTCCTCTGCATCCGTATTAAGGCCTTCAGCAAGCATTACCTTGTCATCAGCATAACTCCTGAAAGTCTCGCCGGTACTCTAGTTGCGATTCTCAAATTTTCGCCTTATCTCTATCTTCGATGCTTTTTCGCCAAACATTGAGATCAGTTCGGCAGATAATTCCTTCAGTGGTAGCAAAACACGCCCTGCACTTGCGTGCAACCAAACATTAGCTTTCTTAGTCTTGCTAACCATCAATATTTTGACGTATTGTCCGATTATAGCATAGATGCTTGCGATGTTGTACGTCTGAGTGACCCATTTGCGGGCACACGATTCTTCATCGTTGAGCGCTGTTGGAACGGCACGCACTCCAACGGTAATATCTCTCAGAGGTGTTTTATACCGGAGATAATCGGTTAATAATCCCGATCTCTCTCTCTTTTCGTTTTTATTTAGTTTCGTGGTGCCTAACATCAAAGTTATTCGGTGTTTCGCTCCCGCTCTGTCGCTCTTCTTGATCTCTCATTAAATAGTTCTTGAGCGCTTTCGATTTTTTTGTCCGCTATAGTGCACAGTTGTCCGTGGTCAGCGAAAATGGCTTTCTGTTCTTTAAAAAATTGCAAGAAAGTTATCTCGGCTGGACAGCAAAGTATTCCCTGCCATACATGTGATAAAATTTATCACGCAAAGTGTCTTGGCTATTCTGGCCTGGTTCGTGATGCCATTGTATATGAATGCATCGTGAATGCATTGTATATGAGAACCAGGCAATAACTATTAGGCGGCTCAGAAAAAGCAGTGTTACGGAATTAATCCGGAACTGACGTAAAAATACGGACCTGTCGTGGCGCTTGAATCGCAGCTCTCTAGTCGCATGGTAGCTGAGCCCGATTCCCCAAAGCGCAAAAAAGTCGCGGTCGGTGGGCATTCTATAGCAGGTGCCGTGCAACCTGCTGCCCGCGATTCGATTCCAGCTCAGCTGCCAATCTTAGGCGCCACTCAAATGGTACTAAGATCGGGGGCATAAAAGTGATTCAGTATACGAAGTTGTTGTAACCGATATGACGCCGCTAGGAACTTCCAAAGCAAAGTAGTGGCCCCAACACCTCATAATGACTAAACGTCCGGATTACCAGCCGAAACTGGTAGTGCAGATACAAATTCTGGAATACTAAAAATGTCGCATGTGTTGTACCAAAAATGGTAACTTGTGTTGTTATTCATATGCTTCTCTTGTATCTCCATAAAGTTAAACGAGTCTACTCAACGGGTCCCGACGGAGTTCCAGGCTGAGTGCTTGGATACTGTGCTGAAACTCTGTGCAGAACCCAGCACAAATTGTTCACCTTATCTGGAAACTTCTCAATCCCCATTTACGAGGATGGTCCGATAAGTACTTTGCCTCCAAAAGAAAAACGAAAATTTTGGAAAAGTGCCGATTTATTTCTCAACAAAATCTTCTTTTAGCTCGATACACTTGACCCAACGATGCTCCAACTTCTTTAACCGGCCTGAAAAGTACGTTTTCTCGAGCCTCTCCGCCTCTTTGGCGGAGACGACCTCCTCATTCGACGCAAATTGCTGTCCAGGGAGTGACTTTTTCAAGTTTGGAAATAAAAGGGAGTCACACAGGACCAAATCTAGAGAATATGGTGGATAGGGTAGCAGTTCGTAGCCCAATTCGACTAATTTGGTCTCTACGAGGGCGGAAGTGTGAGCCTTGTGACCGTTTTGCCCTTCTTCAGGTAGTCGATGTAGATCACACCTTGGGAATCCCAAAATCTTTCCGGCCGATGTCTTCGGGTGAAATCCACTGTTTCGACTGTTCCTTGGTCTCTGGTGTGTACCAGTGGATCCATGTTTCGTCGACGGGCACGAAATGATGCAGAAACTACTTCGGATTGCACTTAAACATCAAACACTGCTCTGAAGGGTCTCACGGTTGCGTTTGTTGTCAGCTTTCTTATGCCCAAAATTTCATGCAGGATATGACCCACGCGGTCTTTTGACATGCCTACTGTCACAGCTATTTCGCGTATCTTCAATCGGCGGTCTGCCAATACGAGATCGTGGATTTTTGTCACGTTATCCTCCGTGGTAGCCGTTTTCGCGGCACCTGGGCGCGGCTCATTAAAAACCGATGTGCGACCACGTTGAAACTCGTTAAACCAATTTTTGACGATCGCATTGAAGGAGAATAGTCACAGTACGCATCATCCAAGCGCTATTTGATTTCGCTTCCAAAAACAAGAATCGAATCACAGACCAATATTGCTTTGCCTCCATTTTTCTAAAATCCGCGGACACGTCCGATTCCACAAGCAGTCAAAACAAAACTACGAGTCCGATTCGGCTGAAATTTCGACAGTAGCCGTCTACGAGAATGTACTACACAAGAGTAAAATTCTCTTGCGATAGTGACGCCACCGGGCGGTGAGGTTAAGTACTTGTCGGACTGCCCTCTTATTTTGAAGGAGTCATTTGTTATTGCCCTTTTTTTTATTAGACTGTGGTTGCTTATTTTGAATGTTATCTTACGGGACTAACAGAATGTGTTAAAAAGTACTACATTATTCTAATAGTTTATTAAAATGTATTTATGTTACACGGTCCTAATAATTGTTGCTGGATGGGACGGTCATTACGACGAAGGCGGAAACGTTAATGCTCTAGCGAGGTGGTTTGGGTGGGTTGACAGCTTTGTGCGCTATTACATCTCGGACGGGTATTCAAGTCTCTCTGAAAATAACCACTCGGAACGTTCCACGGTGCCCCGGTGATAGTCCTCAGGATCTTTGATTGGGCTCTCTGCACGATTTTTACGTTGCTCTTGCTGACGCTGCCACACAACTGGGAGATATAAGTCCAGATTGGTTTCAAAAAGGAGTTATAGAGAAGGACCTGGTAGTCCTGACTGCCTTCATCCTTAGGTGAGTTCGTTTAGCTTCAATATGCGTGCGCCAGGTAAGTCGTCTGTTGAGATGTACGCCAAGATACGTTACTTCGTCAGACTGAGGAAGCACGGTGTTGTTTAGTGTAAGGTTTGGGCAATTTCGTCTATTTAAGGTAAAGGTTACGTGTTTACATTTTTGTTCGTTTACTTTTATAGGACAGTCTGAGTTGCAAGTTGGGCTGGGTCGCAAGAAGTGGTGAAGCTTGTTGTGGAAATTTAGATTGGCTGAGGATCGCGGTGTCGTCGGCAAACGTAGATACTCGTATAGTCAGTTGTCTGCTCGTAGGGATATCAGAAGTTTAGAGTAGGTATAAAGTAGGCTCGAGAACGCTGCCTTGAGGAACTCCAGCTTCGATGTTATGCTCAGCTCACATGAAAGTATTGCATCTCACAACAAATATTCTGTTGTTAAGATATGACATCAAAAGTTCATGCGTGTTATTAGGGAGCATTATTTTGATTTTATGCATTAGACCGTCAAGCCATACTCTGTCGAATGCTTGAGAGACGTCCAAAAATACCACAGTGCATTCCCCTATTCCCTATTCCCTATTTTCAAATGCACTTCGTTTCCATGTTTTTCGAGAAAGCCGAATTGATGTGCTGGGATACCTTTATGTTTTCTGAGGTGTGGTATAGACACGAAAGTAAACTTATTGGTCTGTATGAGGGAGAGAGCTTGTGGTTTTTTTTCAGGTTTTGGTATGATTATGATGATTGACTTTTTCCACCTCTTTGGGAACCAGCCCTGTCTTGTCACCGCGTTGAACAGCTGGCATATAGTACCAACAGGGCAAAGTGGGAGTTCAATAAACATTTTTGGAGTCATTAGATCGCAGCCTGGAGATTTTCCCGATGCGATTCGAGCCGCTAAATCCAAAACTGACTCTAGCATGCTTACTGTTCTGTTGATGTCTTCTTCGGCGGTTTGCTGTGGTGTAAGTTCAATGTGCGAACTTACGTATTTTTTGAATTTGAGCCAGTTTGTGCTGTTAGAGGTTATCATGGCGGAGTTGTCATTACTATCTGGCTGTTGGTTTAGGTTAAAAAGTACAGGTGAGTGGTCTGATGATAGATCCGAGAGGGAACTGGCGCTAATCAGATTTCGTGGGATGTGTTTTATAACTGCGAAGTCAATCAAGTCTGGCAGTTTTCTGGAGTCACTTGGCCAGTGTGTTGGTGAACCAGGGGAAACGCAGTCAAGTTTATTGCTAGGTTTTATAATTGCTTAATACAGTTGTCTACCTTTCGACGTCACGAGGCGAGATTCCCAGTGCGTATGCTTGGTGTTATAGTCTCCTGCTGCAATAAAGAAGATGCCTAGTGAGTTAAAGTAGTCGATAAATATGGCTTCTGACATCGTAAATCGAGGAGGACAGTACACCGCTGCTACAGCTAGAATGTGGCAAGCAAACTGTTTATTGATAGATGTGGCTTGCAGGTAGTCAGTAGCAAACGTGTAATGAAAGTGGAGCTTGATGTGGTTTTTAATAAGGATTCCAGTGCCTCCTAGGGCCTTGCCATCAAGATGATTATAATTTGTTGTTAAAAAAGGTTTCTGCAATTACGTCGACTTCATTGTCATTCCTAAATTGTGCTAGCTCAAGTTTGTGACGTGAAACGCCGTTGGCGTTCCAAAGTCAGCGCAGGGGGGCCATTGAATATTTTGATAAGGTGTTCTCAAGCATCTGAATCAAAATATTTTGATTTGTCAACATACTGTGCATGGTCGTTCGCATAAAAGAAATGAATTCATCCATACTTTGTTGCAATCTGAGTATCATCGTTTCTATTTTATTTTCTGTGTGTGCTCTGCAGGTTGGAAAGAGACTGTAGGTGATCCGATTTCCAAACGCTTTCAAAGCTTACGTTTTTCGTTATAGTGCAACGGCCGAGTGAGGATCGGGCTGCTCACGAAAAGAAAACTTCAGGTGTGGATTTGGAGGGTATCAATAATGTGGGGATCGTGCTGTTGCACTCTTTGGTTGATCCGACTTTTTAACTCCTTGTATAGTGGACAGCCTCTGTAGTTTGCTGTGTTTTCTCCTCCGCAGTTACTACACTTTATGCTATTTGACTCTCTACCAATCAGATCGATTATTATAATAAGATGGTTTAGAGTTTTGCCAGTTCCTTGGCTTGTGGGAGCCCGATTGATTTTTGCGACGTTACCCATTTTCGTGTCCCGTGGACTAAGTTTTCTTTAAATGTTTACATAACCCAGCTTTTAATTGGAGCGTTTGTCGGTGCAGCGTTAGTTGCTGCTGGTAGGTCCGCTAGCATAGCGGGTAGAATCATCGACGTCATTGCATGTGGGCAGTTGGGGCGAGGCAAAGCAAGGAAGAGGGGAAAACTATTTATCGCTTACCCCGCTTTGCACCGTCGCTGACATTGACGGAGAGAAAGAGCGCGCCCTTTTGTTTTGAATAGGCTTGAGTTCGTTGGTCGGTGTTGGGGTTAACGATCGCGGTAGAACAGAAGCTTTTGTTGTTGCTGCTTCGGCCGCGTCTGTCGATACGAAAGAGAAGTATGCATTACTCTTTTGCAGCGACAGCCAACGCTCGTCTTGATTACGTTGACGCTGCGCCCGAACTTCGTTTGGGTTCATCACCTTATTTGTTTGTTTTTTTCTGCTTTTATTTATACTTTAGTGTTAAAAGCACTAATTAAAAAACACAAAACTAACTATCTTACGATTTTTCATCGCACTAAGCGTCATTTCGCCGTTTTTTTTATTATATATCGGTTTTTTTTTCAACGATTATCTTTCGGAGCACATGAGAACTAAATACACTTCTGCCCTCGCCGACGTTTAGTATATATTAATAAGAAAGGAAATAAATCGAATACAAGCAATTACAGAGGCATATCCAAATAATCCGTCATCCCAAAGCTTTTCGAAAACGTTATTACACCCCACATGCAATATCTTCGTAGATCAATCTCCATGTCAACATGGACTTATAAGATGTTGATCTACGACGACAAACCTCTTGAAGCGAAAGTCTTTTGTAATAAATGGCTTTAGGAAGAACATGCAGACTGATGTAGTTTATACTGATTTCAGTAAAGCGTTTGATTCAGCAAATCACTCGATTCTTGTATTAACTTATTAAGGTTTCCATGTGATCTTTTAATATTGGTATTAAGTTATCTAAGTGGTAGGACTTCACGAGTCCTGTTAAAAATTCTATCTCGAATTTGGTCCAAGTTACTTCAGGCGTTTCACAAGGAAGCAACGTTGGACTACTATTTTTGACTTTATTTATTAACGATCTCCCTCCAGTCCTGAAAAAGTCGCTTGTCCTTATGCACGCAGAATTTCCAGAGGCTCGGACTTACTGTCGGACCTAAATCCTTTTCAAACATGGTGTGTGAAAATCTTTTGGATTTAAATAGCGCTAGTGTAAAGTAATGACATTTTTTAGGGGGAATCCACAATATGCTACGTATAAGCTGGGTGATGGTGCGTTGTCTAGAATCACGAATGTTAATGACCTTGGCGTCCTTCTTGACCCAAAACTTGTTTATTTCTTCCATGATGAATAAAGCCAGGGGCTACTTGGATTTATAAATATCAAAGACTTTGTTAATTTCACTACTCTGTCCTATCCAAGAGTACTTTTCAGCAGTTTGGAGTCCTCAGTGTAGTGAACATATAGACCGGATAGAGTCGGTGCAAAAGAACTTTTTATAATTTGCCCCGTAGAGGGCCTTAGCTGGAATGAAAGTCTTATTTTCCCCTCCTATCCTAGTAGACTTCTTCTATTTAATCTAGCATCATTATAACCCGTAGAACGTGCTTGGCACTACTTTTATTCATAAACTTATTCACCTAATTTGGAGAGTCCCGAGTTACCGGGTGGCATAAACTTCTCTGTGCCTAATAGAATTGCCAGGAACTGTAATCCTCTTACATTAGATCTATTTAGATCTTACTATGATATGCATAAATCGTTTGGAGTAAAAGCACTAATTTTATCTTACCTAGCACAAAATTGGTATTAGTATTCGTTTCGTATGTATTCTAACTTTGTCCGTCCGCTTCTATTATATGCTTTTTCACTTCACTTACCTCGTCTAGCAATAAATCTTCTGAGTGCTGCTAAAAATGCATCAGAAGTTTAATTACTGACCATTTCTAGATGTATGGTTTTGGTAACCATACAAACAAATACAGCAATTGTCAAATATTATTGTATATTTAACATCATCAAATTCGTCAGCGGAGTTTTTGTCAATTTCCAAATGTCATCCGTTTGTCGTCTGATAAATTTAAAATTACTATGACCACCTTTTTTTATCCATGTATATCTAAAGTTTTGGCTGAAACATGAAAAACATGCCTTCAAGGCCTAAATCCATATAATCCACCATTCATTTAGTATAGTCAGCCTTAAGTTTTTCACTTCTATTTAATTTTGTTTCTAAATTCATAAAACGAGCTATTGCTTGTTTCTTTGAATCCCCTTAGTTGACATCACTCCAAGCATAGATTTATACCATTATATAAAAGGAATATTTTATTCTTTGGATCAATATACTAAGCAGATGAGCTGCAATAACTATAGCTTCGGAATGGTTTTCTATTTATTATTGGATTTAACCTTCTTTTGCTAGCTGGTTACAGCATTTCCTATTTTAGCATACACTACTGCAGCATATGCTTTTTCCGAACCGTACGCTTTTCAGACGAACACTAATAAAAATAAAGTATAATGCTTAATGAGCTCTGTGCATGTCTTGTGACAGTTGTAAGTCGTTTAAAACTACAAATCATAGTTTATAGCTTAAGTATAAACTATGATTTGTAATTGTAAACCCTGCCGAAAATAATCACCAGATATGTTTCTCACACTGCACCAAGAGTTCCTGTGCGGTGGTCAAATGATAACCCTCCCGCTCAGTCAGACGCGGCCTCTGCGTAGGCCACAGAATAAGAATTTCATGTTACTTTCCTATGCAGGGACTTAGAAAATAAAATTCAGTTTTTAAAACAGAACTCAACTGAAAAGGTTGTTTTATTTAATTCAGTAACGAATCCTCTTTATCAGCAAACTCATTGTACGAGGGTGGTCCGATAAGTACTTAGCCTCCAAACGAAAATCGAAAATTTTGGAAAAGTTGTGATTTATTTATCAACAGGCAATAGCCGATCTATTTGCCCAATTTTTTCAAACGACTTACTCTACTTTAGATTATTCATCACAGCCTTATTCTTACAACATATCCAAGTCAAACCTCATATTCTGTCCCACATTACCAGAAAGCTCTCTTCTTTTGGATCTTCTTCGTATTAAACCTGTTTATTCGCCAGGGCCCGATGGTATTCCTGGGTGCGTGCTTAGGTATTGCGCTAAGGCCCTGTGCAAACCTCTTCACAAGTTGTTTACCTTATCTATAGAAACCTCCCAATTCCCAAATATTTGGAAGGAATCATTTGTTATTCCTCTTTTCAAAAAAGGTAACAAGTTAGAAGCCAGTAACTACAGAGGTATTTCTAAGTTGTCAGCTATTCCTAAGCTTTTTGAAAAATTATTACTCCTCATTTGCAGCACCTTTGCAGATCAATCATTTCTCCGTGTCAACACGGATTTATTAAACGTAGATCCACAATCACAAACCTTCTAGAGCTCACTTCATTAGTGATAAATGGCTTCAATAGTAGTTTTCAAACAGACGTCATTTACACTGACTTTAGTAAAGCATTTGACTCTGTAAATCACTTACTTCTCATTCAAAAACTTGACCTTTTAGGTTTTCCAGTTGATCTGCTTAAATGGATTTCAAGTTATCTGAATGGCAGGTCACAAAGGGTCCTTTTTAAAAATTCAATTTCTGAAATTCTCCGTGTTACCTCCGGTGTCCCACAAGGGAGCCATCTGGGTCCGTTACTTTTTACATTATTTATTAATGATCTTCCCTCAATTATAAGTCATTCTCGCGTACTTATGTACGCAGATGATGTTAAGTTGTGCCTGCAGTATAAGGACATTTCCTGCCATTTAGACTTGCAATCCGATCTAGATAATTTTCAAAACTGGTGCCGAGATAATTTACTAAATTTAAACGGTTCCAAGTGCAAGCTGATGACTTTTTATCGGGCCAATCCGATATACGCGACCTACACGTTAAGTGGCAGCTCTTTGGATAGAATAACTCTTGTAAACGATCTTGGCGTTCTCTTGGACCCCAAACTAAAATTTTCTAATCACATTTCGTCCATGGTTAATAAAGCCAGAGGAGTGCTTGGATTTATTAAAAGGTGGTCAAAAGAATTCGATGATCCTTATTTGACTAAAACGTTATATATTTCACTAGTCCGTCCGATTCTGGAGTATGGGTCTCCCGTCTGGAGTCCACAATACGGAATACATATTAGTCGTATTGAATCTGTACAAAAAAACTTCCTTCTTTTTGCTTTACGGCGCCTAAACTGGGATGCAAATCTTATCTTACCTTCTTATTCTAGTAGACTTCTTTTGATTAATTTACCATCCCTAGCCAACCGTAGAACGATGCTTGGTACTATCTTTATTTATAACCTTATACATGGTGATATTGACTGCCCCGACTTGTTAAGTCGGCTAAACTTTTCTGTGCCAAGTAGATTAACCAGAAATTATATTCCCCTAACTTTAAATCATTGTAGATCTAACTATGCCTTGCATGAGCCTTTCAGAGTATTATGTTCTGACTATAATAGACTTTTTCCTGTAATATCAAATCTTGACTCTCTGCCGCTCCTAAAACAATTAATACTTGCTTCATTGGCACAAGATTGATCTAACTATTACTTTTTTCCCCGGACCTTTACCTTTATTTTCCTATCTCGCGTCTATCTTATCGCGAATCGTGCCGTACGATACACGGCTGCGCCCCTCGGTCGGTTGGGCGGGTAAGTGGGCCGTGGGACTCCGCGCGAAAAAAAAAAAAAAAAAATATAATCTCTTTTTAGCTCGATGTACTTGACCCAGCGATGCTCCAGCTCCTTTAACCCGAAAAATACGTTTTCTCGTAGTCTGCAAAATAGGCCTGTATGTCGGCGACGACTTCCAGTCGTCGATGTAGATCGCACCTTGTGAATCCCAAAAAAACTGTTCCTTGGTCTCTGGTGTGTACTATTGAATCCATGTCTCGTCACGAAACGACACAGAAACTGCTTCGGATTGCGCTTAAACAGCGTCAAACACTGCTCTGAAGTGGTCTCACGGTTGCGTTTGTTGTCAGCTTTCTTAAGCCCGAAATTTCATGCAGGATATGAACCACGCGGTCTTTTGACATGCCTACTGTCACAGCTATCTCGCGTATCTTCAATCGGCGGTCTGCCAATACGAGATCGTGGATTTTTGTCACGTTATCCTCCGTGGTAGCTGTTTCTTGGCACCTGGGCATGACTCTTTAAAAGTGCGACCACGTTGAAACTCGTTAAACCAATTTTTGACGGTCACCATCGAAGTGGAACAGTCACCGTACACAGCATCCAAGCGCTCTTTGATTTCGCTGCGCGATTTCTCTTCCAAAAATAAGAATCGAATCATAGACCGATATTGCTCTTTCTTCATTTTTCTAAAATCTGCGGACACGTCCGATTCCACACGCAGTCAAAACAAATTCCGACAGTAGCCGAGGTCATCTAATTATCTCACTAATTCAGTACAACTTCAACCTCCGAAGAAATAAGTCGTGCCAAAACAGTGTAAAGCCTAGCCTCGCGCAAACCAAAAACGTTATCAGCAAAATTTTGAACAAACAAATATCATCCACAAAGAGAAATTAAATACCCCACAACAACAAACACACGAAATCCTCTAACACGGGCTTAAGCCCTTTATTAGCAATAATAACGGACCCAGCAGACATTTTCAAAATTACCTCAAAATCGTACCATTCCCAATAAGGCGACACAAAATTTATCGTAATTAAAAGAAAGGATAACCACTCGTTTGAAAAATTATCACCATCCTCCTGTGGAGGAGAAGTCGACGATTGCAACAAAATAAGAGACGGCACATTATTAATAAAAACTAAAAATGAATTGCATGCCAGAAAGCTCCTTAAACTTACAACAATCGCAAAAATCGAAATAACAACAAGTGCACATAAAACATTGAACTTCTCTAAGGGACTTATTTATTGTAACGACCTTAGATATCTTGACGAAGACACAAAAAGTGAGCGAAGTGAAAAAAATAATGAAACGACAAAACCCCAACACTAACTCTGATAGCAACAACACCAATTTAGTTGAAACAGGATTGATCATTATAACATTTGAGATACACAAACTCCCATAAATATTGCGAATTGGTTACGAAACAGTTCGTGTACGTGAGTATATCCCACTTCCACTCCGATGCAATATGCAAAAGCTCCGAAACTTGCACTAATTGCTCAGAAATAAAACACACAAACGATGAAGAAACATGCAAAAAATTAAAAAAAAAATGCCTAAACTCCAAAAACAGCCCAGAACTTGACCATCAGCACAGCCCAATCGACCGCAAATGACCCACTTTCATAAAAAACGTAGAATTAACAGCTATTAAAACCACACAAAAAGTTGATCACAAACTGCCCAACGTATTTATTTCGAACGACACGGATCTCAATTGAGGAACACCTATGCCAAAACACTTACAAACGCTAAAACTCAGATGACAACAAACCCTCAATCACCGAATACTAATAAAAATAAACACACATACACAACACAACCACAACATAAAAATTCGCACACCACACTCACATCAGGAACACATATCACTCCATCAAAGGCAACAACTACCGGATTAACTAAAACAACTTTACCAGCAAGCCAAACTCTTCAACACCATCACCACCACGATTACGACAAACTAGAAGACATGGATACTGACTGCATCGCACATACCAGAAAATCAGCCTCACCATACTCGTCACAATTCACAGAAGACCTAAAAATAAAAATATTCCCTAAAGATAAGTCTAAAAACCTAACAACGAATCTTAAAGCATCAAAGACAAAGGCCAAAGCTCTAAACAAAAACAAAAACGTTAACAACAGCGACAGCGAATCCATATAGAACCTTAAAACCTAAGTAAGACTTAAACTTAAACCGTTAACACTACCAATAAAGTTAAGTTACAAGCTTTAATTTTCACTAAAATGTCATTAACTGTAATTCAATGGAACTTAAAAGGATATGTAAACAATAGAGAACGCTATAGTCAAGTGCCTCGACTATTCGATATCCGTTACTCAGCTAAGCAATTTAATGTATGCTTTTCGCCGCTCGAATTAGCTCCCGATTTTTATGGCGCTATTGTATTGCGCCATCTACCCCAAGACATTGGTACCACGGGCCATGAAAGGCGGAAATGTAGGCGCTAGCCAGGCTTAAGCGTTTAATGGGTTTTTGGCCGTTAGAGTGGGCCTTACAAACTTTTATTAGGCCAATCGATAGGTACTGACGAAACAAATACATATCAATTGAAATTTTCATAATAGCATCAAAACTGTGGCCACAGCTTGTGGCTTGTGGGCGTCAAATTAAACCGAATAATTGCAGTAGAAAATGTTATAGACTATAGGGGCAAATTCGAACTAAAAAAAAGTAAACAAGAAAGGAAAGCTAACTTCGGGCGGAGCCGAAGTTGATATACCCTTGCAGAATATTCTGTAAATAATATTCTCCAAAATTATTCATATAATGCTTTCTAAATACTCATAAAAATCCCAACTTCCAAAATTTAAAAACACCAAAGTTATGGCATTTTCAATCGTTCAGTTATATGGCAGCTATAGGATATAGTCGGCCGATCCCTATAAAATTTGGTAGGTCGGATTGATTGGCCAAATATAAAATTCATAGAAAATACCAAATTCCTAACATTAAAAACACCAAAGTTATGGTATTTCCTATCGTTATATGGGAGCTATAGGATATAGTCGGCCGATCCTTATGAAATTTGGTAGGTCGAATTGATTGGGCAAATAAAAAAGCCATAGAAAATCCCAACTTCCTAACTTTACAAACACCAGAGTTATGGCATTTCCTATCGTTCAGTTATATGGCAGCTATAGGATATAGTCGACCGATCGCGGCCGTTCCGACTTATATACTGCGTGCAAAGGAAAGAAGGGTGTGTGCAAAGTTTCAATTCGATATCTTTAAAACTGAGAGACTAGTTCGCGTAGAAACAGACAGACGGACAGACAGACGGACAGACGGACAGACGGACAGACGGACATGCTTATATCAACTCAGGAGGTGATCCTGATCAAGAATATATATACTTTATAGGGTCGGAGATGTCTCCTTCACTGCGTTGCACACTTTTGACCAAAATTATAATACCCTCTACAAGGGTATAAAAAGAAGCTTCCAACTCTTTCACCTCTACCATCCAACCCGCTACCCCCTCATCCAAAATTTGGTCCAATATTAGACGCTTCTGCGGACTTAACCCAGTAAAGCAAATTCATGCGATCACAAACCCACAAAACAATGAGACAACATTAGCCAGCAACGAAATTGCTAACATACTTGCACGACACTTCTCAGACCTCTCCGGCGACTGGAACTTTTCAGAGGAGTTCCGAATACAAATACAAAAGAAACTTTCTAAATTATACTCCCTCTGGAATAGCACAAACCATAGAAAAAAACATAACATACTTAAAACTTACCTCAGCCCTACAAACATTAAAAGGATCTGCCCCAGGACTAAACAGAATATCATACCAAATGATTAAAAATAGCTTCACTACAACGAAAAACAGAATAACAAAACTATTCAATGAAATATTTAACAATCACATACCACAAGCTTTCAAAACAAGTTTAATCATTCCAATCCTCAAGCCGAACACAGACAAAACTAAAACCACTTCCTCCCGACCCATTTCGCTCAACTGCTGTATAGCCAAAACACTAGATAAAATTATTGTCAAAAGACTCTGGTGGTTCGTGACATATAATAACCTACTGAACGAAAACCGATTCGGATTTAAAAAAGGCAAATCGACATCTGACTTCTGACAACTTTATGAAGACTATCTCATAACGAAGTCAAAAATGCACACCTCCCTCGTAACTCTTGATTTCTCAAGAACCTTTGACCGAGTCAGTGTACACTCCCTAATCGACCAACTGCAGGAATGAAAAATAGGTCAAAAAATAATCAACTACATCAAAAACTTCATGGCTAACAGAAAAATAATTGTACGAGTCGGGCCACATACAACGAACTCATTACCCTTATTCAATGGAATTCGCCAAGGTTTATAGCCTTCAATAAACTATCAGACATTATATCCTTAAATAAAGAAATACAATTTAATGCATACGCCGATGATAAACTTATAATAAACTTTAATAAAAACAAAAATACAAACATCAACCTAGACAACCTCTTTAACGATATAGGGAATTGGGGCTTCTACTCAGGAGCATCGCTATCCCTATCCAAATGCCAACACCTCCACATATGCAAACAACACAATTGCGCTTGCAAGATAAGCTGCGGCAACACACAAATTCCTACCGTTACTTCATTAAAAAATTGTAGGAGCGCTTGTCGCTGGCTAAATTTAATTTTCAAAAACAACAAATAAAAATAATCAAAATGCCTAAAAGCAGGTAATAGTTTTCCTGGATATGAACTTATCAGTGTCTGTGTAACTCTGCACAAAATTAAATAGGCTGATTAAACCATGCACAAGATAATTAGGGTCCGTCTGTTGCATAACTTTGGTTATAAAATTAGCTAAGTTTATAATAGATATAATTATTTTTAGGTGTTGAAGAAAAAAAATTCATGGGTAATTTAAGAGGAAAATTTTGAATATTTAAAACTAGAAATGAATAATTATTTTTTTTAAATTTAAAAAAAAAAATACTTAAAATTAAAACTTTATGGTAGCAGAGTTTAGATCCGCAGGGATGATCTACAAGCGGGATCCAAACCCTAAGCTCGGTCTATTTGCCGATTGACTCTTGAGGTGACCACTTCACCTTTATCTACAAGCCAAGTTTTTTTCTTAACTTCACGTAGACAAGCCGACGCCTGGCTGGTCAACCGCATTTACAACCACAAAAATATAGTGATTTTCTGCTCAGTTCAAGGTAAATATTAATCTGCAATCAATGGCAGACTCGAATTTTGGGTAATTTGGCAAAATTTCTTGCAGGCCAACTTCAGAAGTCCCACTGACTCTGTCGCCGCAAGATTTCTATTTGCGAGAGCCAAAAGCTTGCGAGTGCAGAGTTGCGGAGAGGTGGGGGGCGTAAGCCCAAAAACCTACATATTTTTCTTCGGTCCCCAAAATCCAGTTGAGATAAGAAATTTACGATCTAGTTGGGAGTAGGCAGCGGGTAGCATCAGCAGCTTCATCATCATTTAAATCCGTCAAAGGGAAATCAATCGAGCTTCTTATGATGACCCTGTAGGCGGAAAAGTGCGGAAAAGTAGGAAATAACCCCTTAACCCCGTCGAGCTCGTGCCTAACCTCTATTGTGTTAACCCCATCGAGCTCGTGCCTAACCTCTATTGTGTTAACCCCATCGAGCTCGTGAGTAACCTCTTAATGGTGTAAATCGGCAAGAAGAAATAATCAAGTGATATGGCCTGCCTTAGAAAAGGTTATACTCGAAAGAAAACCTGATCGAGTTTCATTTTTTTTTGTTTTTTTCTTAATTTTTATTAGTTAAAAGATTAAGTTGAAATTAATGAAGGCATAATCTAAAAGCAAAACAAGTGAGAACGCTATAGTCGAGTGCCTCGACTATTAGATACCCGTTACTCAGTTCAAATTATCAATTTGAATTCGGCGATCTCTTAGAGCTGGCAGCTTCACAGCACGAGCATAAGCACGAGCGATTCTTTAGCGCTGTTTTTGAGTGCAATGCTTACATACATACACACATACGATATTGTTTGACTCAGACCTCCAATTTGGCTAACTTGATTTGATTTGCAGAGTTCTTGGGATATAGTTCGATATTGACAAATGAAAACCATCGCAATTTCCTTTAATGGAAATCCTTATCGAGAATTAACGTTGACTCTGTTAAGCACCTTGGCCAGCTGTTCCAGAGTCATCCGTTAGATGGCGCTATTGTGCCATGAAAGGCGGAAATGTAGGCGCTAGCCAGGCTTAAGCGTTTAACGGGTTTTTGGGCGTTAGAGTGGGCGTGGCAAACTTTTATTAGTCAAATCCATAGGTGTTGACGAAACAAATACAAATCAATTAAAATTTTCATAATAGCATCAAAACTGAGGCTACAGCTTGTGGCTTGTGGGCGTCAGAGTGGGCGTGGCACCATTTTGAAACAATCTTGCGCTGCGTAGGAACTCCTCAAATCTACATGCAAAATCCCAATCTTCTAGCTTTTATAGTTTCCGAGATCTCAGCGTTCATACGGACAGACAGACGGACAGACGGAGAGACGGACAGACGGACAGACGGACATGGCTAGATCGACTCGGCTAGTGATCCTGAACAAGAATATATATACTTTATAGGGTCGGAAACGCTTCCTTCTACCTGTTACATACTTTTGCATGAATATAATATACCCTTTTACTCTACGAGTAACGGGTATAACCAGTGAGAAAATCAAAATTTGTGAGAAAATGGTGATGTGAAACAATAATATGTCAAGAAAAGACATAAAGGATTAATGAAGGATAATAATGAAGAAAAAGTACAAATAACCAAATGGGCAAACTGGAAAAAATAATAAAATTATTTTGGCGAAAATAAAAGTCGTGTGTTGCTTGCGTAACCAAAAAAAAAAAAAAAACAAACATAGCACCTAATTAACGTACGCAAGACAACAAACAAAAAAATGCAAAGCAAAACAAATTAAAACAACAAGAAGGTGTAATATGCAAAGAAAAAATTATTAATAAGTGATCTTGTGAGGACACACGATGTTACTGGTGTTTTTGGACCATTTCACCAAATGGGTGGAATTAATAACCTTACGCCGAGCTACCGCCACCAGTCTGGAATTAGCCTTCCGGGAGCGAATACTGGCTAGATTCGGCGCCCCAAAAACTTTTGTCTGCGACAATGGGACCCAGTTTACCAGTAGGGCCTTCAAAGTATTCTGCAAGAAAGCAGGAATAGAGGTCCAACATACTGCTCCATACTCCCCCCAACAGAACCCTACAGAACGAGCCAACCGCAACATCAAAACGATGATCGCGCAGTACGCCACAGAGGACCAACGAACATGGGATCACCTGTCGCCGGAAATCACCCTGGCCATCAACACGAGTGTCTCCGACAGCACCGGATTCAGCCCAGCGTACCTAGTACAGGGTCGTGAGCCCCGATTACCCGGAAGCTGGTTCAACGAAGTTTCACCAGGGGCCAGCGAAGCGCCCAGAGACCCCCAGAGTAAGGCAGAGCATCTCAAGAACATTTTTCAAACAGGCAAGGAAAACATGGAGATAGCAGCCCAGGAACAAAGTCGCTATTACAACTTGCGCCGACGGGAATGGAGACCGACCATTGGGATGTGGGTTTGGATCCGAACTCACCACCTGTCCAACGCCGCGGAGGCGTTCAATGCAAAACTAGCCCCAAAGTTCGAAGGTCCCTATAAGATCATAAAATTTCTGTCACCAAACATCGCCAGAGTCCAACTCCGAGGAACACGCAAGCGTTCTAGATATTCACCAAACCCGAGACACCTCTGCGCCACTGCCGGGTGATCAAGGAAGGGCAAACTAAAATCTGCCGCGGGCCCCTTGCTACGACAAGGAGATTCAGTGGGGCACTTGAGCCTGGGACCCCCAGCACCAACGCCCCACAACCCTCCCCATGGGTGGGGAGGGGGGATTTCTAACTCCTTAGGGTACACCACGCCAAATTAGCCACGCCTAGTTATCACCATAGTCACCAACACACGACGACACACGACTAGAACTTCCATAACATCACTGACTCTCCACGCTAACACATTCTTCTCTTCTATCTAGCGCCGAGAGCGGGTACTTCACCCCGTCCAGCCGTGGGTCTTCACCCACCAAGACCCCTTGGACACCGCCCATGAGCCCCAGGCTTTGGAAGTTGCCACTGTCCTGGCCCGAGTCAGCCAGTACGTTGCTCAACACGCCCGTCGACTCGTTGGCACTCAGCAGCCATGGTGACCACCAGGGATCTGCACCTCCAGCAGGCGACGTCCCGAATTGCAGCCAGGCTGACCCACTGTGGTGCTCCGTGTCCCGACTGGCCACCATCCACGTCCTGGAACCCCCGAGCGAGGAGGTCCAACCGGTCGCGTGGGCCGCTAGCAGCTGGGTGGACGTAGCCGGACTAGGTCCACATCCAGGGGATGACACCCCAAGTTGCAGCCAGGTGGACTCAACCCTGCTCACCGCGACCCGACTGGCACAGCTGCAAGCCCTGGAGCCCGGGGACGAGGCCACTCAGCCGGCCATACGTGCTGTCAGCCGCTGGATCGACGAGGTAGGACTGCCCTACTTCGGACCTTCCATGTTGGAAGAGAGCCTCCGCCAAATACGGGTCGTAGCCACCGGATCGGTTGGCGGTTCCGAGCTCGTCCACGGAAGCTCGTCCGAGTCGGCGAACACCTCCGAGACATCGTCTGAGTTGGAGAGACTGTTCGAGCACGCAGTTCTCCCTCCAGTGGCCATGCGCCTAGCAGCGGCCAACGCAGCATGGGACCAGATCCCCGTTGCGGACGATAGCTCGAGCGAGGACTCGAACCCGGACTCTGCGCTGTCGACGGAACAGAGCTCCCGCAGCAGCCAACCGGTAATCGGCTACGACCAGGACAGTTCTAGCAGGTCCGACATCAGCAGCATCCAAGGCGAGGACGATCCACGCGGGGAAGCACACAGCCCTCAAATGGCGGCGCTCCGGCGCGACGACTGCTACAGCGACGTCAGTGATGAAGAGCTACCTTTACCATGGATCGCCGAGGTGGCGAACGAGGCGATGGCAGCCCTGTAACACGACGCCACGAAGAACGCTCCGAACATCCGGCAGACGACATCCCCAGTGGCAGCCACGTCCAGGACGAGTGTCCAGTACCCTGGGAACTCTGCCTCGACTTAGAAGAGGAAAGGGAGCTGTGGAACGTACTGGAGGACAACCAGCTATCTCCGGCCACCCTGGAGGAGGATCAGTGGTCAAAAGCCCCCGCAGAGTGGGCAGTGAACACTGAGCGAAGCAGGCTCCCCAACGAGCTCATCGTCTTCGTTCAACAACACGAGCGCCGAGGAGTACGCTTCCTACGGAAGGTGAAGGGACGAACGTACAGGGTTGCGATTAGCAATAATCGCTTCATCAACGTCTCGCTCCAGCACCCCGAAGGAAGGGGCGGGGGGTGTGAGGAACCGTAAAACGGCCCTCACAATTTATTTTGTAGCAATGTAAGATTTTGTAGCCATGTAGGATTTTGTAGCCATGTAGGATTTCGTAGCCATGTAGGATTTTTGTAGCCATGTAGGAATATTTTTAGTTTAGCTTTTTAATAGCCAACACACGCAACACGCTCTCGCTCTCTTCTTCACACACTTCGAACATCAGCGGCTGCACACATTTGAGCCATCGAACGCCTGAGCGCGACCAACACGCTCTCGCTCTCTTCTTCACACACTTTGAACATCAGCGGCTGCACATTTGAACCATCGAACGCCTGCGCGCGACCCACACGCTCTCGCCCGCTTTGAACAGTTTGAACACCTGCACAAAGCCAACACACACATAAGCTTTTCGTCGCACGCTCGAACCAAATTGCAACCAACCCGACCGATGTTTTCGAGCAAGGGGAAAATAATTTCGCACGATCGAACCAAATTGCATCCAACCCGACCGATGTTTTCGAGCAAGGGGAACATAATTTCGCACGATCGAACCAAATTGCAACCAACCCGACCGATGTTTTCGAGCAAAGGGAAATAATTCTGTCTGCAAACTGCCGAAGCGCAAGCGCAGCGGCAGCGACGCCGACGCAATGCATGGGGAACGTGCGCCAATATCAAAGAGGGGAAAGACAATTACTCTTGAGGCTTCGCGCGTGCCAGATCGTGAGACTTGAAAAAAAAAACCCGGGAAAACCGCCCCGCCGTGAAAATTGACAAGTGGTGAAACGTGTGACAGAATGTCAACCGACAGTGGCGATGTGGATGGAGTGCGCGACGCTGTTCCCGGTGCGGAGGCATGGGAAATCAACTGGCTGGATTTGCTGTGGACGGAAACGTAAGCGTCTACTATATATATTTTTCCGAATATATTTTGTTTTGAAAAACAACGACTGGACTGGAGTGGCGTGACAAGGGGCTTTGTACACCCCTTGCACAAAACTTAAATAAAGAAAACCAAGTATTAAAAATCCAAAAGCTATTTGCCTGACCGTGTTTTGTGTGTGAGTGAACGTAGGAGGAGAATGGGAACGATTTTCTCTTGCCTCCATCTCGGAAAACCCCCCTTCTCTGCCGATCGTGGTCGGACCGGGTGGTGGCCAAGGATTACGATGGAGTCTTGCACTCGCTTGTCGGATCCGAGGCTGTTGCCGGTCCCGGAGCGCGTAGTGGCCGTGGATTACGACGGAGCTAGGCTCGTTTGTCGGGTCCAGGGTCAGTGCGGGTTCCGGAACGTGCGGCTGAGAGAGATTACGACGGAGTCCTGTACTCGATTATCGGATCTTAATCCGCTGCAGGTTTCGGCCCATGGTCGGCATCTCTGGGTGACAGGGCCCACAAACCCCTCTTCCTTTTCTTTTTGTTACTGTTTTTTTTTGTCGATCGTTGCCGGACCGCGTGGTGACCAAGGATTGCGACGGAGCTTGCCTCGTTTGTCGGATCCAAGGATCATTGCGGGTTCCGAGGCGCGTGGCGGGTAGGGATTACGACGGAGCTCTGCTCGATTGTGGGATCCAAACCCGCTGTGAGTTCCGGCCACGGGGTCTGAATAGGGTCATTTTATCTCGCCCCTCCCTTGAGTCCCTGAACTAAAATAAATTATTGTAAGTGACCCTGGGAGCCCTGAGCACAATATCCCAGCCAAAGAACTTCCTTACATGGCGCGCGAGCAGAGCCTTCACGGATATGGGAAATTTTTAAATAATTTTTCCTCAAAAAAAAACAATATATAATTTTTTTTTCTCTAGAAAATTAAAAAAAATATATTTTTTGTTTGGGTATATGGCGTAAAGACCCATGAGATAGACACCCAGACCCTAAGATCAGACGAATTTTTTTTTTGTTACACACACACACAGAATTTTTCTTCATATATAATTTCCCTCTACGAAACCGAGTGGTGGCCCAAGATTACGACGGAGTCTTGCACTTGTTTGTCGGATCCGAAGCGATTGCCGGCCCCGGAGCACGTAGCGGCCGTGGATTACGACGGAGCTAAGCTCGTTTGTCGGGTCCCGGAGCACGCTGGAAATATTTTTTTGGGGAAACGGGAAAAGAAAATATAAATCTGCCCAAAAAGGACCTCCGAGTCCTATCAATATTCGGTACCCTCGCCCCGAAATTGTTACGCGTACACAATCAAACGGTACGATTTTTTTAATTTCCCCCCCTCCGCTCTCTGTCGCACGGAAACCATGGGCGTAAGATGGATATCGTATCGCCCCAAGGAGGAACTCCAACTCCTCTTAGCCGAGTTCGGGTTACCCCAAGGGGGAACCGTCGACGAATTGCGCAGTCGGCTAGCGACTTTCCTCACCCGGGAGGACCTAGAGCCGGAACTTCTGGACCGAGCCAAGGAATTGGCTAGTACGTTCCCAGAGGCAGCTACACCCAGGGACAAATCCCTGACCCCTCTGGGAGGACAAGAACCCCGGGAACAGAAGCTAAGCATAGCAGTCGTCGACACCGGGAGCACCCCCCTAAGACTGGAAGTACCACTAGGCAACCGACCGACAAGGAACACAAACGCGGACCCACCTGCACGCGAGGAAATATCCTCCGCCACCTTGGCAGAAAAACTGCGGAGTGGAGCTCCGACTCCTGATGCAGCGGGCCAAATTTACTCCGGCGCAGGAACTGGAGCGACTCTACCAGAACCTTCGACCGGAATACCAGTTATTTGTGAGGCGACAAGACTTTGAGGATCTGGCCACTCTGATCCAACGGGCCACGGCCTATGAGATCACACGCGACCGCGATCGAGCACTGCATACAAACTTTCTAGCAGCTATGCCATACCGACAACCCCGACGATTTCCAGCTCCCATACCATCCACAGGAAACGTGAGTCACCCCCTGGAACTTCCAGGCACCCCAGCGACAAATCGAATGGTGGCACAGTTACCCGAACACCGCATCGATGTCCGAAACGCTTGTTTCCGCTGCGGGGAGACAGGACACTTCCGCCAAGAGTGCCCCAATCCCCAGGTCCTGTTCTGCTGGCAGTGTGGAAGAAGGGGAGTGCGGACCAACGAATGCTGTTGGGCCCAAACCCGGGAAACGGACCGAGTCCTTGCTCATCCGGGAAACCAGCGAGGACCACACACCAAGGACCCCAAAACTAACCCCACCTTTACGGTTTGAAGGGGGGCGCATCGTGGCGACGGTCAGCATAGAGGGGAAGATATTTTACGCCACCCTGGACACCGGGGCGTCAAGGAGCTTCATCAGCGCGAAAATAGCCGACGACATTGGGAGTACCAATAACCGCCGGAATGTACGAACGAGGATTGTCCTGGCAGATGGCTCCACCACCGACGTCACCCACGCCCTGACCACCACCGTAACCCTAGGACGGGATAAGGCTAAGACCACACTGCTAGTGCTACCGTCCATCTTGGACGAGATCATCCTCGGAATCGACTTCCTCTGCGGGATCAAGACCACTATCCAGTGTGGGAAAGCCCAGTTGTCTCTCTCCTACTACACTCCGCTGCTAACAAGCAGAAGCAAGCCACCCATCGTCACCCCACGAGTAGTCGTCAGTCCAAGCGCCGTCGGACCAACACCATCACCACGCTGCACGGTACCACCCGTGGCAGCTCTTCGACGATCGGCGTCTCGAATACAAGTCAACGAGCCTACCGTAACCCCACGACGATCACCGGCACTTCTACAAGTGGAGACGCCCACCGTAACACCGCGACCCGACCCACGCCGTCACCAGGGAATAACTCTTGTTATTTAAAATCTTTGGCCGACGCCGCCGCAGCGCGGAAAAACAACCCATTTCGAAAGTCACCAATGACTACCCACCCACCGGGACGAACCCAAGAGGTAACAGCCAGCCTAGCAACGGTCATCACTGAAGGACCCGAGGAATCCCGGATCCAAGCCTTTCTCGAAGCGGAACTCGCTCCATTCGAGCATATGACCGGTACCTCTCACATAGCCGAACATAGGATTGTCATGAAGGACGGCAAGCCCATCAAGCAGAGGTTCTTTCCAAAGAACCCTGCCATGCAGAAAATCATTAACGAACAGGTTCGCGACGGACGCATCGAGCCTTCCCGGAGTCCTCACAGCGCACCCATCGTCCTCGTCGGCAAGAAGACAGGAGATGTGCGCATGTGCGTGGACTACCGTCAGCTCAACGCGCAATCGGTGTCCGACGCCTATCCATTACGGCGGATAGGACACATCTTGGAACGACTTCGCAACGCTAAGTTTATCTCGACGCTGGATCTAAAAAGCGGTTACTGGCAGATCCCGGTGGCCCCAGACAGCCGTGCCTGTACCGCATTTACCGTGCCGGGCCGCGGGCTCTTCCAGTGGAAAGTAATGCCATTCGGCTTGCACTCGGCTCCTGCTACATTTCAGCGAGCACTGGACAGCGTGATAGGATCCGACATGGAGCCTCACGCATTCGCCTATCTAGATGACATCATCGTCATCGGGACCTCGTTGGACGAACACTTCACCAACCTACGGGAAGTACTCCGACGGCTTAGGCAGGCCAACTTGAAGCTGAATAAAGCGAAGTGTAAGTTTTTCCAGCGCAGCATAACTTACCTAGGGTACGTCATCAGCGAAGACGGAATCCACACCGACCCAGACAAGATAGCCGCTGTAAGAGAACTCCAGCCACCCACTAACTGCAACGAACTTCGACGATGCCTGGGAATAGCATCCTGGTACCGGCGAATTGTGGAGAACTTTGCCACAATCGTCCAACCAATGTCCGCCCTGCTCAGGAAGGGAAGGAAATGGACCTGGAGCGACCCTCAACAACAGGCATTCGAGGAGTTGAAAAGAAAACTAACCGAGGCACCAGTACTGGCCTGCCCGGACTTCAACCTCAAATTCCAACTACAAACCGACGCAAGCGACTTCGGCCTTGGAGCCGTCTTAACCCAGCAAGTCGATGAAACCGAACGAGTCATCGCCTATGCCAGGAGGAGGTTGCTTGCTCAGGAAAATTACTCGGCTACGGAAAAAGAGTGCCTTGCGATAGTGTGGGCAATCAGGAAGATGAGGTGCTACCTCGAAGGATACCGATTTGACGTTATAACAGACCACCTCGCCCTGAAGTGGTTGAACTCAATCGATAGCCCGACAGGCCGAATCGCACTATGGGCCCTCGAACTCCAACAATTCCAGTTTGACATCTCATACCGACGGGGAAAACAGAACGTCGTCGCAGACGCCCTGTCCAGGCAACCACTAGCAACGCTCCAGCAGGTGAATGAGACTGACGAACCGTGCAAGTGGATCACCGCGAAGATCAAGCAAATCGAAGCCAACCCGGACAAATTTCCTGACTACATCCAAGAGAACGGGCAACTCTACCGACACCTCGACAACGCGTTTAGGAAGGAATACCGTGGAGCATGGAGACTTTGCGTACCCAACAGCCATCAGCGTCGGGTTCTGGAAGAATGTCATGACCACCCCACTGCAGGACACCTAGGGATCAGGAAAACGACCACTCGAGTCTGCCAACAATATTATTGGCCGGGTTTGTTTCGAGACATCGCTCGTTACGTCCGACAATGCGCAGCCTGTCAGCAATTTAAGGTGAGTCAACGCAAACAAGCGGGGAAGATGCTAACCAGGAAATCGGAGGGACCATTCTCAACCCTGTGCACGGATTTCGTAGGGCCTCTGCCCAGGTCCCGCAAAGGACACACGATGTTACTGGTGTTTTTGGACCATTTCACCTAATGGGTGGAATTAATACCCTTACGCCGAGCTACCGCCACCAGTCTGGAATTAGCCTTCCGGGAGCGAATACTGGCTAGATTCGGCGCCCCAAAAACTTTTATCTGCGACAATGGGATCCAGTTTACCAGTAGGGCCTTCAAAGTATTCTGCAAGAAAGCAGGAATAGAGGTCCAACATACTGCTCCATACTCCCCCAACAGAACCCTACAGAACGAGCCAACCGCAACATCAAAACGATGATCGCGCCGTACGCCACAGAGGACCAACGAACATGGGATCACCTGTTGCCGGAAATCACCCTGGCCATCAACACGAGTGTCTCCGACAGCACCGGATTCAGCCCAGCGTACCTAGTACAGGGTCGTGAGCCCCGATTACCCGGAAGCTGGTTCAACGAAGTTTCACCAGGGGCCAGCGAAGCGCCCAGAGACCCCCAGAGTAAGGCAGAGCATCTCAAGAACATTTTTCAAACAGGCAAGGAAAACATGGAGATAGCAGCCCAGGAACAAAGTCGCTATTACAACTTGCGCCGACGGGAATGGAGACCGACCATTGGGATGTGGGTTTGGATCCGAACTCACCACCTGTCCAACGCCGCGGAGGCGTTCAATGCAAAACTAGCCCCAAAGTTCGAAGGTCCCTATAAGATCATAAAATTTCTGTCACCAAACATCGCCAGAGTCCAACTCCGAGGAACACGCAAGCGTTCTAGATATTCACCAAACCCGAGACACCTCTGCGCCACTGCCGGGTGATCAAGGAAGGGCAAACTAAAATCTGCCGCGGGCCCCTTGCTACGACAAGGAGATTCAGTGGGGCACTTGAGCCTGGGACCCCCAGCACCAACGCCCCACAACCCTCCCCATGGGTGGGGGGGGGATTTCTAACTCCTTAGGGTACACCACGCCAAATTAGCCACGCCTAGTTATCACCATAGTCACCAACACACGACGACACACGACTAGAACTTCCATAACATCACTGACTCTCCACGCTAACACATTCTTCTCTTCTATCTAGCGCCGAGAGCGGGTACTTCACCCCGTCCAGCCGTGGGTCTTCACCCACCAAGACCCCTTGGACACCGCCCATGAGCCCCAGGCTTTGGAAGTTGCCACTGTCCTGGCCCGAGTCAGCCAGTACGTTGCTCAACACGCCCGTCGACTCGTTGGCACTCAGCAGCCATGGTGACCACCAGGGATCTGCACCTCCAGCAGGCGACGTCCCGAATTGCAGCCAGGCTGACCCACTGTGGTGCTCCGTGTCCCGACTGGCCACCATCCACGTCCTGGAACCCCCGAGCGAGGAGGTCCAACCGGTCGCGTGGGCCGCTAGCAGCTGGGTGGACGTAGCCGGACTAGGTCCACATCCAGGGGATGACACCCCAAGTTGCAGCCAGGCGGACTCAACCCTGCTCACCGCGACCCGACTGGCACAGCTGCAAGCCCTGGAGCCCGGGGACGAGGCCACTCAGCCGGCCATACGTGCTGTCAGCCGCTGGATCGACGAGGTAGGACTGCCCTCCTTCGGACCTTCCATGTTGGAAGAGAGCCTCCGCCAAATACGGGTCGTAGCCACCGGATCGGTTGGCGGTTCCGAGCTCGTCCACGGAAGCTCGTCCGAGTCGGCGAACACCTCCGAGACATCGTCTGAGCCGGAGAGACTGTTCGAGCACGCAGTTCTCCCTCCAGTGGCCATGCGCCTAGCAGCAGCCAACGCAGCATGGGACCAGATCCCCGTTGCGGACGATAGCTCGAGCGAGGACTCGAACCCGGACTCTGCGCTGTCGACGGAACAGAGCTCCCGCAGCAGCCAACCGGTAATCGGCTACGACCAGGACAGTTCTAGCAGGTCCGACATCAGCAGCATCCAAGGCGAGGACGATCCACGCGGGGAAACACACAGCCCTCAAATGGCGGCGCTCCGGCGCGACGACTGCTACAGCGACGTCAGTGATGAAGAGCTACCTTTACCATGGATCGCCGAGGTGGCGAACGAGGCGATGGCAGCCCTGTAACACGACGCCACGAAGAACGCTCCGAACATCCGGCAGACGACATCCCCAGTGGCAGCCACGTCCAGGACGAGTGTCCAGTACCCTGGGAACTCTGCCTCGACTTAGAAGAGGAAAGGGAGCTGTGGAACGTACTGGAGGACAACCAGCTATCTCCGGCCACCCTGGAGGAGGATCAGTGGTCAAAAGCCCCCGCAGAGTGGGCAGTGAACACTGAGCGAAGCAGGCTCCCCAACGAGCTCATCGTCTTCGTTCAACAACACGAGCGCCGAGGAGTACGCTTCCTACGGAAGGTGAAGGGACGAACGTACAGGGTTGCGATTAGCAATAATCGCTTCATCAACGTGTCGCTCCAGCACCCCGAAGGAAGGGGCGGGGGGTGTGAGGAACCGTAAAACGGCCCTCACAATTTATTTTGTAGCCATGTAAGATTTTGTAGCCATGTAGGATTTTGTAGCCATGTAGGATTTCGTAGCCATGTAGGATTTTTGTAGCCATGTAGGAATATTTTTAGTTTAGCTTTTTAATAGCCAACGCACGCAACACGCTCTCGCTCTCTTCTTCACACACTTCGAACATCAGCGGCTGCACACATTTGAGCCATCGAACGCCTGAGCGCGACCAACACGCTCTCGCTCTCTTCTTCACACACTTTGAACATCAGCGGCTGCACACATTTGAACCATCGAACGCCTGCGCGCGACCCACACGCTCTCGCCCGCTTTGAACAGTTTGAACACCTGCACAAAGCCAACACACACATAAGCTTTTCGTCGCACGCTCGAACCAAATTGCAACCAACCCGACCGATGTTTTCGAGCAAGGGGAAAATAATTTCGCACGATCGAACCAAATTGCATCCAACCCGACCGATGTTTTCGAGCAAGGGGAACATAATTTCGCACGATCGAACCAAATTGCAACCAACCCGACCGATGTTTTCGAGCAAAGGGAAATAATTCTGTCTGCAAACTGCCGAAGCGCAAGCGCAGCGGCAGCGACGCCGACGCAATGCATGGGGAACGTGCGCCAATATCAAAGAGGGGAAAGACAATTACTCTTGAGGCTTCGCGCGTGCCAGATCGTGAGACTTGAAAAAAAAAACCCGGGAAAACCGCCCCGCCGTGAAAATTGACAAGTGGTGAAACGTGTGACAGAATGTCAACCGACAGTGGCGATGTGGATGGAGTGCGCGACGCTGTTCCCGGTGCGGAGGCATGGGAAATCAACTGGCTGGATTTACTGTGGACGGAAACGTAAGCGTCTACTATATATATTTTTCCGAATATATTTTGTTTTGAAAAACAACGACTGGACTGGAGTGGCGTGACAAGGGGCTTTGTACACCCCTTGCACAAAACTTAAATAAAGAAAACCAAGTATTAAAAATCCAAAAGCTATTTGCCTGACCGTGTTTTGTGTGTGAGTGAACGTAGGAGGGGAATGGGAACGATTTTCTCTTGCCTCCATCTCGGAAAACCCCCCTTCTCTGCCGATCGTGGTCGGACCGGGTGGTGGCCAAGGATTACGATGGAGTCTTGCACTCGCTTGTCGGATCCGAGGCTGTTGCCGGTCCCGGAGCGCGTAGTGGCCGTGGATTACGACGGAGCTAGGCTCGTTTGTCAGGTCCAGGGTCAGTGCGGGTTCCGGAACGTGCGGCTGAGAGAGATTACGACGGAGTCCTGTACTCGATTGTCGGATCTAAATCCGCTGCAGGTTTCGGCCCATGGTCGGCATCTTTGGGTGGCGCACAAACCCCTCTTCCTTTTCTTTTTGTTGCTGTTTTTTTTGTCGATCGTTGCCGGACCGCGTGGTGACCAAGGATTACGACGGAGCTAGCCTCGTTTGTCGGATCCAAGGATCATTGCGGGTTCCGAGGCGCGTGGCGGGTAGGGATTACGACGGAGCTCTGCTCGATTGTCGGATCCAAACCCGCTGTGAGTTCCGGCCACGGAGTCTGAATAGGGTCATTTTATCTCGCCCCTCCCTTGAGTCCTTGAACTGAAATAAATTATTGTAAGTGGCCCTGCGAGCCCTGAGCACAATATCCCAGCAAAAGAACTTCCTTACAATTTAAAAGCTTATATGTAGGTTTACATAACGCCTCCCCGCAGAATCGCCGAAAGTGCTTTTGACCGACTAGAAATGGAGCGGTAAGTTTACCCAAACCTGTCTTGTTATACCCGTTACTCGTAGAGTAAAAGGTATATTGTATTCCTGCAAAAGTATGTAACAGGTAGAAGGAAGCGTTTTCGACCATATAAAGTATATATATTCTCAGGATCACTAGCCGAGTCGATCTATCCATGCCCTTCTGTCCATCTATCTGTCTGTCCGTCGGTCTATCCGTCTGTCTGTCCGTATGAACGCTGAGATCTCGGAAACTATAAAAGCTAGAAGATTGGCATTTTGCATGTAGATTTTAGGAGGTCTTACGCAGCGCAAGTTTGTTTCAAAATGGTGCCACGCCCCCTCTGACGCCCACAAGCCACAATCTGTGGCCTCAGTTTTGATGCTATTATAAAAACTTTAATTGAGATGTATTTCTTTCGTCAATGCCTATCGATTGGCCTAATAAAAGTTTGCCACGCCCACTCTAACGCCCAAAAACTCATTAAACGCTTAAGCCTGGCTTGCGCCTACATTTCCGCAATACAATAGCGCCATCTAACGGATAACTTTGGAACAGCTGGCGGCGAAAAACATACAAGAAGCCAATTTTATATTAAATTGTTTCGACTATAGCGTTCTCTCTCGTTTTTGGATCAACACATGCAAAAAGTAAAGTTAAAGCCAATTAAAAGAATTTATGTGCCTAAACGGCGATGATTAAAAGAAAAACTAAAAGAAAACACAATAAAAGAGAATTAATATTGCTAACGTAAACCACTTCTTTTCGCGCCTGAACAAAAATAATGCCCAAATTTAAATATACCCTATTCATAATAAAAAATATTTTTATTAACTGGAGAATATAATCATGATTGGGAGGGCTATTACACGTTGCTGAGCCAACGACAACACCAGGAACATTCAAGTCAACATGTTTTAGTGTTTTTGTTCTCTACTGTCGATCGCTTGGTTACCTTTTCTTATCTTAATGAGAGTTTGCGAATCCCTTTTCAATCCCGATGCACGCGAGGTCAAATAACGTTATGTATGCAAAGCCAGCAACTGCGAGTAGTACACGTAGAGAAAAACTCCTCCATTGACCCGAATGAGCAGAGCCGGTAGCAACGCGTGCTGTGCTACCTCGTAACGACCATCAGCTGGCCACCATAAGATACCCTGGTATTTTATTTTACCGTGAAATGCTACAAAATTAATAATAAACAACAAATAAAAACATAATAAAATGCTTATCTAGTCTTAAATTTAACTGCAATACATACACACTACTCAATGTCGCGAAGGCAACAGTCATAGCCAAAGTAGACTTCGGTCTGTTTCTATACGGACACTCTCCCAAAAGTATTTTAAACAAAGTAAAAACACCGTTTAACTCTGCAATCCGTCTAGCTCTCTGAACCTATCGCTCTACTCCAATAAATAACTTACTATGCGAAGCAAATATTCCTCCACTAGAAATGAGACGATACCTTCAAACTGCCAAACTATCTCAAAACTTATTTTTTTCTAAAAACACACCAATTCACAAGTTTATCAAGCATAAAAAAACCAAAAGGAAAACACCACCAATAATAGACCAGACAATCAAACTAAGCCTAATACTTAATCTACCTTACAAACCAATAAAACTTCACAAATTTAAACCTTCCTGGACACTCCCCAATCTAATAGACACATCACTCCGAACGTACAAGAAACATGAAACATCCCCAGAAACATACCGAAAACTGTTTGAACACGCAAAGAATAAACTTAAACCACATAATCTCATATTCACCGACGGTTCAAAAATGAATGGCATAATAACGTATGCCATTACAACAGAAACAAACATTTTAAAATATGGCACACTGCCCAATAATTCATCTGTCCTCACCTCCGAAACAATCGACATCCTAGAAGCAATCGAAATTATTAAAAACCAAACAGGCAAATTCATTATCTGTTCCGACTCCCTAGCAGCAATAGACTCAATACAGAACTCAAATAACAACAACTCCTACCCAAACAGAATCAGATCACTATTAACCCAATATGCCCCTAAAATAAAAATAATCTGGATTCTTGGTCATGCAGGAATAAAAGGAAATAATCTAGTCGATCAAGCCGCAAAGTCAGCAAACAATATGACACTTATCTTCACCCCAAACATAAATAACGTAGACATAAAAAGACATCTTAAATATGAATTACGATAAAACAAACGGAAAACATTATACATTGCAGTCAATGGTACCAATCAATTAATACGAATACCTCACACACCTGGGACTACTTAAAACAGTCCCACCAAAACTTGACCAGACTTGACCAAATAAAAATAATACGACTTTGACTAGGACACACAAACATAACTCGCCAACTATATTTAGATCGAAATTTAACACAAATTTGTCCGTTTTGCCAAGGTGACATTTCAATAAATCATATCCTAAACTCGTGCCCATCACTCCTACAAACCAAACAAACCATATTTAGAAAAACTAACCCCCTAAGCCTCCTTAGCAACCCTGACCCAGACAACATAAAAAAAATCCTACTTTTCCTTAAAAAACAGAATTATACCACAAAATTTAAAAAAAAGTTCCTAACAAACACAACAATCAACTAGCCAATTACTTAGTATTAGGGTAAGGCCATGCAGCCAGAGCTATACTATCTAAGTTAGCTTAGTTTTGTAAACTACTCTATCTATTATAAATAAATAAATAAATATCTCACTAATGTTTATTTTTTGGCATTTGTCTGCTATATCCACCAGAACTCTGGTGGCCAAATATGGAGCAGAATCAGTACCATTCGTGACTGTTGTCAATTTGTATTTCTTGATATTTTCATTTGGAGAATTTTTCCATAAAAGATATTGATATTTTTGATCGTTTTCATTTAATTTTATTTGGCGAAGCATATTTTCGATATCCGCAGATACCACATATTCACATTTTCTCCACTAGATAATGCAATCAAAAATGTATTTTTGAACTCGTTGGCCAATCCACATTATATCGTTCCAGCTTCTATTACTAGTAGTTTTGGCTGAAGCATCAAAATCTACTCTGAGCTTGATTGTTTGGCTGGAAACCCTAGTATCTGCCTGATGTGGTAAAAAATATTTGCCTTCATTTTTTACCTCGACCATATGCCTTAAATCCATATATTCATCCATGAAATTAATTATACCTTTCCCAGCGGACACCAACCAAGGTGCAGCGGATCCGGACTTGTTGACATCAGGCCCAACGCCGTGGTTAATGTCAAATTCGGTAAACAATATTGTGAAAGTCGAAGAGGAGAAATCGCGCTTGGTGACTATTTTAACCGAACGGTTGAACTACTCGAAAACCAGTGACCTGTCTTAAGCATCGGCACTGGCCGATAGTCAGGGCTATATGTTATTGATCGACTAGACAGGGCTTAACTTGGGTTTCCCTCTCCCAAGGCAGCAATTTTAATTTTATGTAACTAAACAATAATATCTTCAGAAATAAACATAACAGTCCAACAACTAATTTTATACTTCACGAGGTTTGGGCATCGCAACAAAAATAAATATGATTTTACATTTTGACATTAAAATTAATTTATTTGTCGATCTTTTTTGTTTTCCGGTAGATACATACAAATATAATATATTTTTTGTTAACACTCTCCCTTTTTTAGGAATTCAAAAACGACCAGTTTTTTTCGTGGGTAGCCGTTATGGCCGATCAAGCGAAATGACTGCATCCGGAAGCACAGCAAATACAGAAAGCTTACAGCCCAGACGTATTATAGTTCCACGAAACGATCGTTTTTTTCTTGGATCCCGATATGGAAAACGAAACAGAGAGCTTTTACCCAATTACGAACAAAACAGACTAAGTATGGCATTGAGCAGAAGTTCTGGAATTAAAGAGGAGAAACAAGTTTATAATTTAAGTACCACAACCCAATATTCTTTGATGTCGTGCACTTATGTTGGTATAAGTAACTACTACAGTTGCATCGCGTAAGTTTTTTCCGCTCTGACCTAAATAAATAATTAACCGTCTTTCTGTGAAATTTTATTTAATACAGCGTCTACCAAAATTTTGGACTATGGGATGAAAACACCAACTAAATATTTTGAGAAGGTTATCGGATAAACGAAAACAGCAACCCAAACGATAGATTGATCAATAATTTAAAATTTTAGTGGCATGCTCCTCTGACGTCCATAGAAACTGTGCGCTGGGGATAAAAATAATTGTTAAGTTATTAACATTTAAAGTACTTAAAAATAATCATTAACGACAACGAGAGAAAATAGAAATTAAAGCTCCAACTAAAGGCACTGTTTCACAAATCATTTGGCGTGTTATGGGTTGATCAATTAAAATGCTTTAATTTGTTAAACATTGTCATCAAAACAAGTACAAATAAATAAAATTTCACAAGTTAATATTCTTGTTTAACCTTTTCTTGAAAACCGTTAAAAAATAAGGTACTCATACACCATATACAAAGCATTTACTTAAATGAATTTAAATTGTTATACAATTTGTAAAAACTTTCTGGATTTACTTAAACTCCTTTTTATTTTATTTTTAAATTTCAATATCATGATTTTCCAGAACCACCGAACCGCGTAGACGTGTCTTTTTGCTCGCCCTGCTGAAAGACTTCCAAAAATCTACAAAGTGACCACCAAAACTGAGAAAAATAGCGAAAAGACGCTGGCAGCAATGCCATATCCCAAGGTCAACATCTCCTTGTGATTAAAACTAAATTTAAAACCGATCTAGCTAATCAAATCAATTAAAAATGTCGAACGCAAATATAATATTAACAAGTGCAACCGGTAAAGCCACGAAGCCAAGTCGCGATCGGCAACAAATACAACTAGACGAACGACGGTTGTCTTCTGCACGGAACAATGCTTACATTTCAATTGACTCATCGGAGGCAACAACAAAATTAACGTCACTGACCGCTACCGAAAGAGCCCGCTCACTGTCACCAGCGATTTTATGCTTAAGCAGCGCTGCCGTTACTCAGTCGTGGAGTTCACAATGCCCGTCACCTCTCTCTCTCATCGATGCACCGACTACTTCGGCTTGTGCGCTCACCAGCACTGTACCCTCTCTTACTACAGCAACGTCAACGACAACAACAACTTTAACGTCTGCGGCTACCCAGTGGCCTATCTCAACACCACAAGTAAAACTTTGCTCTACTGACCCTCTTACGAATAATACTCTCGTACAGACGGGGATCGATCGGTATGTACAAATAAAAAGAAAGCTTAGTCCACACAAAAACTTAAACTCAAATTGGCCAAAAGTACCAAAAACTTTAGGCAACACACGAACATCCGAAAACAGATTTGCCATACTTGGCGAGACCGAAGAAGACAAGGGTCAGGCGCCTCAAGTCATGAAAGCTGTAAAGCCACCGCCAATATATATTAGGAAACACAACAGTGTCGATCTGATTAATAAGCTTAAACAAGTATTCGGGCCTAACCACTTCTATATCAATACCCTAAAAAGAGGAAACATATTAGAAACAAAACTCCAGGTTAACAACGAAGACAACTTCCGTTCTGTAACAAGATATCTCGACAATAAGCTTATAAATTACTACACTTACCAACTAAAAAGTAAGAAAGGCCTACAAGTTGTACTTAAAGGTATAGAATCGACTGTTGCGGTAGCAGAAATAGCTGAAGGCCTCACGGAAAATGGCTTCGACGTTAAGCACATCGTAAACATAGTGAACAGGGATAAAATTCCCCAACCACTGTTTAAGATTGAGCTGGCCCCAGAGACGAAACCTCTAAAGAAAAATGCAGTGCATCCTATTTACAATCTGCAATATCTCCTTCACCGAAGAATCACCGTAGAGGAACCGCATAAGCGGAACGGCCCCGTACAGTGTACAAACTGCCAGGAGTTCGGGCATACAAGAACCTACTGCACCCTGCGTCCAGTTTGTGTCGCCTGTGGAGATTTGCATTGCATTGAAGCATGCCTGGGAAACAAAGAAGACCCTACTCTGAGGAAATGCAGTAATTGTGGGGGAAATCATACTGCCAACTACCGGGGCTGTCCCGTCTACAAAGAACTCAAGAGCCGCCTAAATCAGAGGCGCAGTAATCCACTCGCGGCTCAACACTCTGCCCAACCAAACATCTTCACCCCATCATCAACCACTCCTGGTGTCTCCTTTGCCAACGCACTCCGCTACCCTGGAATCTCACAAACATCTACCGCTCAACCTGCAGCATTGCGTCCACAGCCACCCATATCAAACCTAAGTGATTTTCCGCTCTTAAACCAAAATGGCCAAACAACAAGTCAACCTTCTACGCAACAAAACCAAACTCTTCCCCCACAAACACTTAGCGGTCTAGAATCTACACTAGCTACTCTTGCAAACGTCATGATGACGATTCAAAGTTCCCTTCAAGAACTACTGCGAAACCAGAGCCTTCTAATGGAACTGCTGATCAAACAAAAGTCTGTATAAATGGATTCCTTAAGAATATGCTTCTGGAACGCAAACGGCGTTTCCCGGCACAAAAACGAACTCATACAGTTCCTAAACAGCCACAATATCGATATCATGCTACTTTCTGAAACCCATCTAACTAATAAAAACTACTTCCATATCATCGGATATATATTCCATGCGACCAACCACCCGGACGGTAAAGCACAGGGAGGTACCGGTATACTCATAAAACAACGCATAAAACATCATCCCTTGGAGACATTCGCTACTAACTACCTGCAGGCCACATCCCTACGTATAAACCTAATTGGCGACCCACTTACCCTATCCGCCATATATTTCCCCCCACGCTTCAGTATTGCAGAAAATGAGTTTATGAATTTCTACAACTCACTAGGACGCTGCTTTATTGCTGCTGGTGATTATAACGCAAAGCATCCCCACTGGGGATCTCGTCTTATCAACCCCAAAGGCCGCCAATTATACAACGCTATTATCACTCCTGGTAATGCGCTTGACTTTGTCTCACCAGCTAGGCCTACATACTGGCCCACAGATCCAAATAAACAACCTGACATTATCGATTTCGCTGTTATTGGGAAAGTTTCGCACAGGCTGATAAACGTAAAAATCTTAGAAGAGCTTACATCGGACCATTCGCCAGTTCTCCTCTGTCTATCTGAACAGCCGCAGCTTCTGGAACGCCCCCAACATCTAACATCAAACAAAACAAACTGGCTGAAGTACAAAAAATATGTAAGTGCACACATCGAACTTGATCCTGAAATTTCCTCTGAATCTGACATTGACAAGTCGCTTAAACACCTCACGGACGTAATGTCCTCTGCCGCCAAACATTCTACGCCAGAACCCTCATCCACAAACCCGCTAAGAACTGGACGCTCAAGTATCCAGATCGAGTCTCTCCTACTTAAAAAACGTAGACTTCGCAGAGACTGGCAGACTCATCGGTCCCCAGCTACTAAGAAATGACTTAATGAAGCATCTCGAAAATTGTCGAAGGCCCTCTCTACCGAAAAGAACCAGGCCCAACGGGCCTACATTGCGAAACTATCCCCGAAACTAACAAATTCCCACTATGGAGAGCGCACCCAAACATGCAGCCACCAATAGATCCCGATTGGCCAATTCGATCACAAACAGGTGCCTGGGCGCGCAGTGACGAAGTAAGAGCTAACACCTTTGCCCATCACTTGGAAAACGTCTTCAAACCCCACCCGCCATCCAACCAATTCACTCTACCGAACGTCTCGCTAGCGTCGCCGTCCTCCCCAGTTACCCTTGAAACCAGCACAATACTTAAGGCTATTAAAGAACACATAAACCCAAAAAAGGCTCCTGGTCACGATTTTATTTCTCCAAAAATGATAATTAAATTACCTGCATGCGCAGTCAGATGCATCGCATTTATATTTAACTCAATATTGAAATGGGGCTACTTTCCTGACCAATGGAAAAAGTCTGTCATTACAATGATCCCGAAGCCAGGAAAAGACAAATCCAAGCCTTCCTCGTACCGGCCCATCAGTCTGCTCCCATGTCTATCAAAGCTATTTGAAAAACTGCTTCTTGTTCATCTAGTAACACATCTTCAAAACAACAGAACGATCCCTCTGCACCAATTCGGATTTAGGGAAAAGCATGGAACTATCGAACAGGTAAACCGCTTAACATCTGAAATTCGCACGCCTTTCGAACACAAGCAATATTGCAGTGCCTTATTTCTGGCCGTATCACAGGCATTTGATCGCGTCTGGATCGACTGTCTGGTATACAAAATCAAAACCCTCCTACCGGAAAACACTCACAAGTTGCTTGAGTCATACCTCAGAAACAGAGTTTTCACCGTGAGATGTAAAACCTTTACTTCAACCATTCGTAACATCGAAGCTGGAGTACCCCAAGGAAGTGTGCTTGGACCAATCCTGTACATCCTTTACACGGCAGACATTCCAACAAGCCGCCAGACCCTCATCTCAACCTTTGCTGACGACACTGCCATTGTCAGCCGCTCGAAATGCCCAAAAACAGCTACAGCCCATTTAAAAGAACACCTGGTAGCTGTAGAAAAATGGCTCGCAGACTGGCGTATCAAAGTCAATGAGCAAAAGTGTAAGCACATTACATTTACACTAAACTTGTCGAAATGGCCACCACTGACGCTAAACAACAAGCCGGTTCCACAAGCAGACGAAGTCACCTATCTCGGCATACACCTAGACAGGAGGCTTACCTGGAGAAAGCATATAGAAGCAAAGAAGACCCATTTAAAACTAAAGGCCAGCAGCCTTCACTGGCTCATGAACTACCGCTCCCCCCTTCCACTCGAATATAAAGTACTACTACCAACCAAGGTGCAGCGGATCCGGACTTGTTGACATCAGGCCCAACGCCGTGGTTAATGTCAAATTCGGTAAACAATATTGTGAAAGTCGAAGAGGAGAAATCGCGCTTGGCGACTATTTTAACCGAACGGTTGAACTACTCGAAAACCAGTGACCTGTCTTAAGCATCGGCACTGGCCGATAGTCAGGGCTATATGTTATTGATCGACTAGACAGGGCTGAACTTGGGTTTCCCTCTCCCAAGGCAGCAATTTTAATTTTATGTAACTAAACAATAATATCTTCAGAAATAAACATAACAGTCCAACAACTAATTTTATACTTCACGAGGTTTGGGCATCGCAACAAAAATAAATATGATTTTACATTTTGACATTAAAATTAATTTATTTGTCGATCTTTTTTGTTTTCCGGTAGATACATACAAATATAATATATTTTTTGTTAACACTCTCCCTTTTTTTAGGAATTCAAAAACGACCAGTTTTTTTTCGTGGGTAGCCGTTATGGCCGATCAAGCGAAATGACTGCATCCGGAAGCACAGCAAATACAGAAAGCTTACAGCCCAGACGTATTATACTTCCACGAAACGATCGTTTTTTTCTTGGATCCCGATATGGAAAACGAAACAGAGAGCTTTTACCCAATTACGAACAAAACAGACTAAGTATGGCATTGAGCAGAAGTTCTGGAATTAAAGAGGAGAAACAAGTTTATAATTTAAGTACCACAACCCAATATTCTTTGATGTCGTGCACTTATGTTGGTATAAGTAACTACTACAGTTGCATCGCGTAAGTTTTTTCCGCTCTGACCTAAATAAATAATTAACCGTCTTTCTGTGAAATTTTATTTAATACAGCGTCTACCAAAATTTTGGACTATGGGATGAAAACACCAACTAAATATTTTGAGAAGGTTATCGGATAAACGAAAACAGCAACCCAAACGATAGATTGATCAATAGATTGATCCATAGAAACTGTGCGCTGGGGATAAAAATAATTGTTAAGTTATTAACATTTAAAGTACTTAAAAATAATCATTAACGACAACGAGAGAAAATAGAAATTAAAGCTCCAACTAAAGGCACTGTTTCACAAATCATTTGGCGTGTTATGGGTTGATCAATTAAAATGCTTTAATTTGTTAAACATTGTCATCAAAACAAGTACAAATAAATAAAATTTCACAAGTTAATATTCTTGTTTAACCTTTTCTTGAAAACCGTTAAAAAATAAGGTACTCATACACCATATACAAAGCATTTACTTAAATAAATTTAAATTGTTATACAATTTGTAAAAACTTTCTGGATATACTTAAACTCCTTTTTATTTTATTTTTAAATTTCAATATCATGATTTTCCAGAACCACCGAACCGCGTAGACGTGTCTTTTTGCTCGCCCTGCTGAAAGACTTCCAAAAATCTACAAAGTGACCACCAAAACTAAGAAAAATAGCGAAAAGACGCTGGCAGCAATGCCATATCCCAAGGTCAACATCTCCTTGTAATTAAAACTAAATTTAAAACCGATCTAGCTAATCAAATCAATTAAAAATGTCGAACGCAAATATAATATTAACAAGAGCAACCGGTAAAGCCACGAAGCCAAGTCGCGATCGGCAACAAATACAACTAGACGAACGACGGCTGTCTTCTGCACGGAACAATGCTTACATTTCAATTGACTCATCGGAGGCAACAACAAAATTAACGTCACTGACCGCTACCGAAAGAGCCCGCTCACTGTCACCAGCGATTTTATGCTTAAGCAGCGCTGCCGTTACTCAGTCGTGGAGTTCACAATGCCCGTCACCTCTCTCTCTCATCGATGCACCGACTACTTCGGCTTGTGCGCTCACCAGCACTGTACCCTCTCTTACTACAGCAACGTCAACGACAACAACAACTTTAACGTCTGCGGCTACCCAGTGGCCTATCTCAACACCACAAGTAAAACTTTGCTCTACTGACCCTCTTACGAATAATACTCTCGTACAGACGGGGATCGATCGGTATGTACAAATAAAAAGAAAGCTTAGTCCACACAAAAACTTAAACTCAAATTGGCCAAAAGTACCAAAAACTTTAGGCAACACACGAACATCCGAAAACAGATTTGCCATACTTGGCGAGACCGAAGAAGACAAGGGTCAGGCGCCTCAAGTCATGAAAGCTGTAAAGCCACCGCCAATATATATTAGGAAACACAACAGTGTCGATCTGATTAATAAGCTTAAACAAGTATTCGGGCCTAACCACTTCTATATCAATACCCTAAAAAGAGGAAACATATTAGAAACAAAACTCCAGGTTAACAACGAAGACAACTTCCGTTCTGTAACAAGATATCTCGACAATAAGCTTATAAATTACTACACTTACCAACTAAAAAGTAAGAAAGGCCTACAAGTTGTACTTAAAGGTATAGAATCGACTGTTGCGGTAGCAGAAATAGCTGAAGGCCTCACGGAAAATGGCTTCGACGTTAAGCACATCGTAAACATAGTAAACAGGGATAAAATTCCCCAACCACTGTTTAAGATTGAGCTGGCCCCAGAGACGAAACCTCTAAAGAAAAATGCAGTGCATCCTATTTACAATCTGCAATATCTCCTTCACCGAAGAATCACCGTAGAGGAACCGCATAAGCGGAACGGTTCCGTACAGTGTACAAACTGCCAGGAGTTCGGGCATACAAGAACCTACTGCACCCTGCGTCCAGTTTGTAAGGCCAGCAGCCTTCACTGGCTCATGAACTACCGCTCCCCCCTTCCACTCGAATATAAAGTACTACTGTATAACTCGTGCTTAAAGCCGATCTGGACCTACGGTTCCGAGCTCTGGGGAAACGCAAGAAGCAGCAATATAGAAATTATTCAAAGAGTACAATCAAAGACCCTACGAACAATAACTGGAGCCCCCTGGTACATCCGCAATGCAAACATCCAGAGAGACCTGGATATAAATCCCGTAAAAGAAGAAATTGTTTCCAGAAAAATTAAATATGAAGCCAGATTATCAAATCACCCAAACCTGCTTGCCAGACAACTCAACCGGCTAAGCTATCATTCCCGTCTTCAGCGGAATGATTTCCCATCCCTTTTTCAATAACATAAGTTAACGTAACATAGATTAAGATTTGAAAACTTATTGTTAGTCTCTTAAGTAATAGAGAAGATCCAATAAATAAGAATAAAGTACAAAAAAAAAAAAAAAAAAAAAAGAAATTCATAATGAAAAGACTTAGCTAAAGAGTTTTATAACAATCGACCGATCGAAACAACTTAAACTATTTTTTAACATTTTTTGGAGTGTATAGAACTTAGCCCACATGATCTTTTTAAAATCTTTTAATTTGGCAGGCTGCTATAAAAATGCAAAAAGAACTTTGCTTAAGCAGGCCAAACGAAAATATGTTAAATTGCGTATTTATAAAATTTAATTTTTATAGCTTCTTCACAAAAATTGATATCTTAAATTTGGTATGTTGACGGTGGGAGCGTAACGAGTTATTACACCCGTTACACTGCTCCTTCTTATCTTATGATGCAATAATAATCGCTTCTCACTCTTCGGGCACTGTCGGCCTATCTGACCTCCACAACTAATAACATTTTCGAGCTCACTTCATTCGGAATAAAGGGTTTCAAAAGTTATTTCTCAAACAGACGTCATTTACACTGAATGCCGTAAAGCAGTTGACTTACGTTTCCTTTGCTGCATTCTTTAAACATTCTTAAAAGTATTTTTAACAAGAGAGAACGCTATAGTCGGGTGCCCCGACTATCAGATACCCGTTACTCAGGTAAAAGGAGTGCGAGGGAGATGGAGATAGAAACTTTGATCACGCATAACTTTTAAACGAATGGTCCGATTTGAAAAATTTCTTCAACATTTCGATAGGTATTGATAAACACAATAAAACTGCATTTTTACTTTTCCGAAATATTTAAATTTATATTTAAATAAAATCGTATATAAGCGATTGTGGGCGTTAAAGGGGGCGTGGCACCTTGCACCTTTGAAACAAACTTGCGCTGCGTAGGAACTCCTAAAATCTGCATGCAAAATGCCAATCTTCTAGCTTTTATAGTTTCCGAGATCTCAGCGTTCATACGGACGGACAGACGGACAGACGGACATGGCTAGATCGACTCGGCTAGTGATCCTGAACAAGAATATATATACTTTATAGGGTCGGAAACGCTTCCTTCTACCTGTTACATACTTTTGCACGAATACAATATACCCTTTTACTCTACGAGTAACGGGTATAAAAATAAACAACTCTAACGATAAGACTGAAAATCAAACGAAAATAAATTCCCAAAATATTTGGGATTTTATCATCATTCAATGCTATTATCCGAACATTCAAGTGGCGAGTAAAGTGTGATGGGCGGCTGTTAGGAGTCCGACAGCATCACATAAAAACGAACTTTTTCTTTGTCATTACTGCTTATCAGCAACCTGTTAAAAAAGAAATTTTGAAAATGAAAACCCCAATACTTTGTTAGTGCTATCACATTATGGTCGACCTTAAATAAAACAAACAATTTTAACTTGAAGAAATGACAGATCTTTTTCAATAAAATATCAGCTTTTAAAATAATTGTACGGTGTGTACGTTACATACAAATCAATAGCCTCTGTCACTAAGGTGGAAGATAGTGTTCATTATGCCATTGAATTTCTTTGCAGTAATTCCTTTAACGTCATCTTACATATCTTATAAATTAAATGCCCACAGTTTCCTGTAAAAGTTTAGCCATGACAATAAATAATTCTTAAAAATCTTAAAAAAAAGCTGACATAGATCAAATCGACGACTGTTTTTCCAATGGACAGTTTTACAAGTTTAAGAGTAAATTCAGCAAGTAGCTTAATAATCTAAAAAAATTTAAGAAAATTTTAATAAAATTTACGTTTTTTCTTAGGGAATGAATTTATTCGCAGGGTTCTGTGGAAATAAGTTTCAGTTAAATACTTAATCCAACAAAAAAGTTTGATTGCTCGAATTCGTTTTAAGCAGCGTTTCGGCGGGTTTACCCTGCCAAGTGCTAGTGCTAGTGTCAGCATATTCCCATTGCCTGAGTGCAGACACATACAAGGCATGCATGTACAACTTCCCTCGCTCTCTCAGTGCTACCAGCACAAATACAATTGCGAGCATATACTTCGATATATATGACGGCCGCTGCCAATGTTTGCAGGCAGCGCAGCCGCAAATAGCTAGCTTTAATTCATTATTAATTTGACGATTAAATAATAAAGATCTGCCCATGGCAAATAAAAAAAGTGACTATTATTTTTTTAACAAAAAAAATATGATGGCATTTATTATAACATGGCGACCGTGGCACTGGTCCTGGAGGACCTAGGAAGGAACAACTGCAATTGATGACGACTCCATACAAACTGCAACTGGAATCTGGAAATATAAATCTGAGTGAGTAGAGATGGAGTTATGGCAAAACGTAGGGACGTGCAAAACAAAATAAAAAAAAATTAAAAAAATTGGCTATTATATAAAAACAAACCAGCACCGCCCAAGGCAACAGCCCAAAAATTACAAAAGAACTTGATTTTCTTAATTCAAGTCTTGTAAATAAAAAGCCAATAACTGCAGCTCACTCAGTGATTAAGAAAATTAATGACGACACAAATTAACACCTCCACCTCCGAAGCAGTTTCCAAGAAGAAACAAAGTGTGCCCGAAAGACGACTGCCCTGGACGACTGGAAAGCCCATTTTGCGAAGGCACCTGCAAAAAACCTGTGCGATGACCGGCACCGGTACCGCCTGAGCCCATAGGCCCAGGACATCAGCAGCTGAGACAACAAGTGTGAGGGGTAGGCCGCCCCTTACGCCAGCGAAGGAGCATCAGCGAGCCAAGCCGGACCCTGGAGAAGTGAACCGACAGCGCTTCCGAGAGCGCACATCTTAAATTTTTTGTATTATTTTATATGCACCTGCGATGCAAAAACTTATAATTAACAATAATTGTACAGACCAGGCAGTTTCTAGCTGAGGGTCTTAATTTTTTTTTTACCTAGGTAGGGATACATGTAAAATTTTAATACACATACCAGAAAATTTAAACAAAAAAAATTTAATTAATTAATTAAATACACATAAATGCCTAAGACAAACAAAACATAATAAGAGAAAAAGGAGAGGAGGTCAGAAGAACTTCCTGGATTTAAAAATAAAAGAATTAAATAGGCAGCTATATGCTGAAAAATCTACTCCAGTATCCTGGGACGAAAATGTAGAAATTAAGAAAGAATTAGAGAACACATATAGGGAATTAGATGCCTACAAAAAAAAAAATTATATGAAGGACGCTAGAAAACCAAAGTGCCCTGCAGATTGTAAAGGGCCTTTCGAAAATACAGCTTGCGAGTATACGTGTCATAAGAAAAATTAAAAGATATAAAAATAAAAAGAAAATATTTAAATATGAATGAACATTTTTTGTTATGAAAAGTAACGCAAACAGATTTTGAATGCGTTACAGAAATATTACCCAAAATGGGTTTAATTGAAACTAAAACAGTGGACTCCACTGCCAATGTAATTAATAAAATCGAATCAAAAACTATTGATACCGATTTAACAAACATATTATTAACAATAATTGTTTTTATAATGAGTGCATACATTTTGTATAAAGCTTATATGTACCACAATAAGTGTGTATCAAAAAGAGCTATAAATAGAAGTCAGGCCAACGATCTGGATAAGATTTAAATTTATAAAGCACAAACAATTATTATAAAAATATTTTCAAAATAAAAATTAAAGTCAAAAATTTGTAAATGTATGCAATGACATACCAAAAATAAGAGGATTGAAATTTTGAAATAAAAATAAAAATAAAATATATTAACACACAAAATGAATACCACAGATTGCATAAGAATTACTCTATCCAATCAACCAAATTTTGAGAATAGGGTATTAGCCATACTCAGAAACAGAGGAGAGCCTCTATCAATTTCAGATTTTGAAGACGAATATATGAATAGGTACGACCTAGCTTTTTCCCCGCTTTTTATTTGCAGTGGTACGTAAAAAGCAATAGTACTGTCTACAGTAAGACACTGTAAAGTATTTTCGGAAGTAGACATACACCCAGACCTAGGACATATAAATGTGCTAAAAATTATGCACAACTAATACAAAAAAAAAATTAAGTCCTTAGTATGGAATGGGAGCAATTAACTCTCCACATACGAGAATTAAAGGACACATTTGACAAGTCTTACAAATGTATAAGCCATAATAGGCCAATACTTAAAGACACTAGTAATAAGCATGCAAAGATTCTTGTAGATTCTTTCAATACTGCAAGAACTTTAGTACATGAAAATAGGGCAGCGATAAATAAAACGAATTGGTCAAAATTATCTAAATTATTAATCAAATTACGTTCAAATCTAATAACTGTCAAATATAGGTATAATTTAAAAATATCGATACCGACAATTTGAAATACACCTTTGACAATAGATCAAGACATAGAACTAACGGAAAATGAAGGTACCGATTCGAGCGAAGGAATCGAAATAAAAGAAAAAGATCCACATGATCTAACAATTCCTGCAGTTATAACAGTAACAGAAGCAGAAGAAGAAGAATATATAAAATCAGATGTAAGCGTGCCAGACACAAAAGAAAAAATAATGGCAGATCCAGCAGCCCAAAGGGCATATATAAAAGATATCTCGAATGCCATCCAGGAATTTAACGGGCAAAAGATACATCTTCAAAGATTCATAACAGCCTTGAAGTTGGTTAACTTAACTAAAGGCACATTCGAAGATTTGGCTGTAGAAGTCATTAAATCCAAAATTAGAGAATCTACACTATACAAAGTACAGAATGAAACAACAATAAATTCAATAATAAAGAAATTGCAAGACACTATAGTCGGCGAAACATCTGATGTAGTCAAAGCGAAAATGGCGAAAACAAGCCAGAAAGGCAAAACAGCTGAGAAATTTACATCAGAAATAGACAGCTTACGAAAGCTCCTTGAAGCCTCGTACTTTGACGAAGGCCTACTAGCCGAACACGCTGACAAATTCAGCACAAAAGAAGCCATTACCACAATGGTTAAAAATTGTGAGCATGGCCGCAGTACTGAAATGACAGGCAATGCAAATTCGATACTGTACACACAACTTTAGAACGGTAACAACTTCAGAAATAATTACCGCGGTAGGGGCAATAACCGAGGTAATTATCAGATAAACGGATATTACCAATATAATGGCTATAACCGAAACTATAATAATCAGACCAACAACAATTATAGAGGTCATGGTTATTATAGAGGAAACAACCGTGGTGGAAACACCAACAATGCAAATACGAACACCAACGGACAGAATAATAATAATGTCTGATAGGTACAAACCACGTCGGAAAACCAATAAAGACCCTTAAGATAAAAAACCCAGTAAAGAATACGGTTCATACTATCAATCTTAATTTCAATCTTTTCGTTTCTCTCAAAAATGAGTGCACAAATAAATTATATACATTACTAGTTGATACTGGTGCAGACATATCTTTAATAAAAGAAACTTCGGACTCGTTTAATAATGTTGATTATAAAAATATTACCCAAATATCAGGTGTTGGTGAAGGAACAACCAACTCAAAGGGATTAGTATCAATAGAACTTCTTTCAAGCAACTATGCTATACCACATACTTTTCATTTAGTAACATCAAATTTTCCTATTTCATGTGATGGAATCATAGGCATAGATTTTATGAAAAATACAATTGTCAAATAGATTTAAAACCAGAAAACGATTGGCTCATACTGAGACCAGATAACCTCTATAATCCGATTAATATTCCAATAAATCATACACTAGAAAATAATTTGACAATTCTACCAGCAAGATTTGAAGTAGTCCGAAAAATTGCTATAAATTCAGCAATCATGTATATATTAATACCAAACCAAGAAATCCAAAATGGTGTATTCATTGGAAATTCCATTGGAGATTCTAAAAACACTTTTGTCCGAATTTTAAATACAACTAATAAAACTGCAATCATTCAATTAAATACATTGAAAATTGAACCATTCGATGATTACGACATAATTAAATATAATAAAAATGTAAACAAAGAAGAAATTATAGAAAAATTAAACAAAAATTTTCCACCTCAGTTCAAGGAAATTTTTAACGAATTATGCACAAAATACACAGATATATTCAGAAAAGAATCCTAATCAATATCAACTAATAATTTTTACAAACAAAAAATAAGAATAAAAGATGATGAACATAAAGAATTATAGAATTCCTCACAGTCAAAAAGTCGAAGTAGAAAAACAAGTAGACAAATTAATTAAAGACAAAATAGTAGAACCTTCAGTTTCTGAATACAACAGTCCATTACTAATCGTCCCGAAAAAATCATTACCAAATTGTGATACTAAAAGATGGAGTTTAGTAATTGATTACCGCCAAATTAACAAAAAAAATTATTAGATAAATTTCCGCTACCAAGAATAGACGATATTCTTGACCAATTAGGTAGAGCTAAATACTTTTCATGTTTAGATCTAATGTCAGGATTTCATCAAATAGAACTCGAAGAAACGTCTAGAAATATAACATCCTTTTCCATGAGCAATGGCTCCTATCGCTTCACGCGATTACCTTATAGTTTAAAAATAGCGCCAAATTCTTTCCAAAGAATGATGACAATTGCATTTTCAGAACCTTCACAGGCATTCTTATATATGGATGACCTAATTGTCATCCGTTGTTTAGAAAAACATATGATTAAAAATCTTACAAACATTTTTGACTTATGCAGGAAGCACAACCTCAAATTGCACCCAGAAAAGTGCACATTTTTCAGACACGGAGTGACCTTCCTTGGATACAAGTGTACTGACAAAGGTATTTTGCCAGACAATAAAAAATAAGATGTAATAGAAAAATACCCAGTCCCAACTGACGCAAACAGCGCTAGAAGATTCGTTGCATTTTGCAATTACTACAGACGTTTTATTAAAAATTTTTCCGATTACTCACGACACATAACTAGATTATGTAAAAAGAATGTTATATTCGAATGGACAGATGAATGTCAAAACGCATTCGAATACCTTAAAATTCAATTAATGAAACCTACACTTCTACAATACCCAGATTTTAATAAAGAATTTTGTACAACAACAGATGCAAGCAAACAAGCGTGTGGAGCTGTTCTTACTCAAGATTACAATAACACACAGCTACCAGTAGCCTATGCATCAAGATCATTTACTAAAGGAGAAAGCAACAAAAATACAACTTAACAAGAATTAACAGCGATCCACTGGGCAATAAATCACTTTCGACCATATATTTATGGAAGACATTTCACAGTCAAGACAGACCATAGGCCATTAACTTACTTATTTTCGATGACAAACCCGAGCTCAAAACTAACGCGAATGAGATTAGACTTAGAAGAATATCATTTTACTGTGGAATATCTTAAGGGAAAAGACAATCATATAGCCGATGCGCTATCAAGAATAACAATAACGGATTTAAAAAATATCCAGACAAATAATATAATTCTGAAAGTCACTACCAGAAATCAAAGTAAACAGAAAAATTCCTGCGCAGGAACAGAAAAAGAAAAAATAGATTTGCCAAGGCATATTCTAAATAAAGCTTCTCAGCCCAACGTATACGAAGTCATTGTTTATGACGAGGTACGAAAAGTAGTGACCTTGCGAATAACTGATTTTTGCTTACTAAAGCATGGAAAAAAAGTTATAGCAAGAATTGATGTTAGCGATTTGTACACCAATGAAATTCTCGACTTAGGTCAGTTCTTTCAAAGGCTTGAAAAAGAAGCCGGTATACTTAATATCAGCCAACTCAAAGTGGCACCGAGCGAAAAGATCTTTGAAACCATTTCAATGGAATCTTTTAAAATTATGGGCAATAAAAAATTACAATCATTAAGATTAACGCTACTCAATAATCAAATAATGATAAAAAGAAAGAAGTATTACTGTTTACATTCCATGACGATCCAATACAAGGAGGTCATACAGGCATGGCTAGAACATTAGCAAAGATAAAAAGGCATTATTATTGAAAAAATATGACCCGATTTATAACAAATTATATAAGAAAATACCCAAAATGTCAAAAATCCAAAACAACCAAACATACAAAAACACCATTGACGATAACTGAAACGCCACAAATGGCTTTCGACAGGGTAATTGTGGATACGATCGGTCCCTTACCTAAATCTGAACAAGGAAATGAATACATAGTAACACTTGTAAGGATGCTCTCTGGCCAGTATACAACTCTCAGTCGGATCCAGGGGTCCTTTTACAAGAAATTTGTAAAGTCACTGAGACATAGGGCTAGAGAGTAATGTTCGCGTGACGAACGACGATTCTTGATCAATTATCCCGAAGTGTCCCAGGACCTTCGAGGGTACGATAACGTCAGAACACCAAGTCCTTCCGGGACGGAAAATTCCACGGGTTGGACCTTCGGGCGAGGCCGCAGCCGGATTCTATCGTGGTTGGCCGAGGTACGTGGTCCGAGGGGCCAAGAATCCCACGGGCTGGGCCTTCTGGCGAGGCCGCAGCCGGATTCTATCGTAGTTGACCGGCTGAAAGCAAGTTTGATTAGTCGGAATGATCTGCCTTTCCGCTAAGATGTGGGATTAATGGGGCCAGTGAGAGGATCTTCCGTCTCACCGTCGGGGTTAATAGGATACGAAGGGATCTGCCACTTCGTGGTAGGATATGAGGAGAGGATGCGTGAGAGGATCTTCCGTCTCGCCGCGGGGGTTAGTAGGACACGAAGGGATCTGCCACTTCGCGGCAGGATATGAGAGGAGAGGACGCGTATTTTCTTTATTTTCCAGTATTTTTCTCTATGGTTGCCACCTCGGGCGGCTGGTGCGGAACCAAACTTGACCTATTTTTGTTTTATACCCAAAAATCCATAACACCGCTTAACCATTACTAAATTATAATACCTCATTTTATATCTCTTACATACTAATGGTATTAATGTGAAACTTAGATAACTATTGCTTAAATATATATTGTAGCGACCTAGCCGTCAGGCGGGATCGTCACACCCCCCCATTCCTACCGGGGGCTGATGATGAACCGCCCGTCGCTCTTCACGGTGACGAAGTAGTGCCAATCCAGCCCCTTAACGGCGAAGCGAACGCGGTGTCCTCGTCCGGCTTGTTCGGCCGCCCTCTCGGCGATCAGACGAATGGCCGATGTCGGCAATCGCCGCAGTTCGCCCGTCCCAATCCAACCTTCAGGTAATGGGGCTAACTCGTCTCGAGGTACCTCCGGAGTTGCTATGGATGAGGTCAACTCCTCCATGAACGACCCGTCCCAACCGGTCCCCTGGATCTCGGTCAAGACCAGATCGAGAACTCCGTCCTCCCATTCGGTCAGTGGTGCTCCTGGAGGTGCGCAGATCAGGGATTGGTGTGACGTCGATTGGACCGCAACGTCGTCCTCCTCGGCCTCGTCCGTCGGGTCCGGGTCTGCCGTACTGGCCTCTGCTGCCTCCGAGTTCTGGAATACCCGACGGAACAGGGGGCGATCTTCTACCCCGTCCTCGCTGTCGGTCGTCAACTCGCACTCCGTAAAATACATCACGTGGTGAGTCCCGGGGTGTGAACTCACGCGGCAACGCTTCGACTCCTGCACTCCGGTCTCCGGTGGTGAGCGCCGTAGTCCGGCCGGGGATGTCTGGGCCGCCTGGACGCGAGTCTCCCTCGGCGAGCGTTGTCGGCAAGTTGGCGACGTCTGGACCGACTGGAGGATCTCGCCTGGTCCATGGCTGTTCGTCGTCTCCTCGCGGTGCGTAATACCCTGGCCCCTGTGAGCGATGACCTCTCGTATAATCCTGAGGCTCGTCGCGTTGGTCGTTGTCGCTCGCGTTGCTAGAGTCGTCTTCGACGTTGAACGCTGCCGATGGTCGATCGGGTCGTCGTGTCTCGCCGGGTTTAGGGCTCTACATGCCCGCAAACCGCGACCTACCGGTACCCCCAGGCTCCCGGTCGTCGGAAGACTCAGCGCCGCCGTGTGTGTCTTCTTCACCTTGGCCATCATCGGTAACCTGGTCCTCTGCGATCTCTCCCTCTTCGTCTCCCGATGTGTCCGAATCTCCTCCGCTGTATCCTTCCGCGACCCACTCGTCGCGATCAGAAAGGTCGTGTTGAAAAGATTCGGTATCGTCGGAACCATCCGACAATTCGATGACTTCTTCCATCTGAAAGCGGAGACTAAACTTATAGATACGATACCCTTATTGTTTAAGCTCCCTACCTATCGGTGCAGTGAAACCTCTACTTAGAATACTCAGATAATAACATAGGGTGTGTTAGTACAATTCAGCTTAGAAATTACCGTATGACCTTGTATCCTACATAACCTCCCGTGTCGGCTCCCTGGTTAGCCTCGTCATCTTCTTCTGCGGCCGCATTCTCGAAGTCCTCTGAGTTTCAGTTGGCTGATGTGAACGTCTTTCTCCGGGGCGTCGCAACAGAACAAGGTTAGGGGATGTGAACCTCATTACGGTGTAGGGACCGTCATATTTGGGGGCCAATTTGGCGGCGAAGCCTTCGGCTGCCTTCGGGAGGGGATGTTGGCGTACCCACACTTTGTCACCGAGCTTCGGTCTCCACTCACGGCGTCGAAGGTTGTAATGACGTGCTTGCTCTTGGGAAGCACGTTGGAGGTTGGTTCTGACGATGTCGAAGATTCCTCTGAGTTGGAGCGCTTTTCCTGCGGGGTCCTTAGTTATCACCGCCGATCGAGGGGTGACCTCGTCGTATAACATAGGAGTCTGGGTTCGCATCCTTGCGTCAGAAAGGCGGGACTGTATCCCGTCGAGTCCGATACACTTGCGCTGATGGCGAGCGCTATTTCCGGTAACAGCTCGCCCCAGTATATTGGACCTCTACCCCTATCGTGCTGAAGTGCGGTTGGTGAATTGAGTACCATTATCGCAGACGAACATCCGAGGGATGCCGACCCGACCCAGTATCCGTTCCCGGAATGCCTTCTGAACCTGGGCGGCGGTAGCTTTCCGTAACGGGATCAACTTCACCCATTTGGAAAAGACGTCATGAAACACGAGGAGCATGGTGTTTCCGTGCTTTGACCGAGGTAGCGGGCCGACAAAGTCTGCGCATAAAACGTCAAACGGTTCGCTTGTTACGCGGGTTAGCATTTTGCCTGCCGCCTTCGTCTGGGCGGTTTTAAACTTCTGGCACGACTCGCAGCGCTGGACGTAACGCTTCGTGTCTCTAAACATGCCGGGCCAGAAATACCTCTGAGATAGTCGAGAAACGGTTTTTCGGACGCCCAAATGTCCAGCCGTGGGCGCGTCGTGGCATTCTCGGAGGACTCGGACCCTGTTTGAACTAGGGACGCACAGTTTCCACGGGAAGTAGTCCTCGTCATCCGCCGTATTTCCCAAATCCCGGTATAGTTGTCCATTTTCCGTCATGTAGTCTGAGAACTTCTCGGGGCACTCTCTTATCTTAACTTGCATACCTTGGATCCATTTACAGGGTGTCTCCACCTCGGCCATCTGTTGCAAGACTTCACAGGGTTGCCGGGATAACGCGTCTGCCACCACGTTCAATTTGCCTCGGCGGTACCGCACGTCGAACTGGAATTCTTGCAACTCCAGCGCCCATCTGGCTACCCGACCGGAGGGGCTTTCGATGGAGTTCAACCATTTGAGGGCTAGGTGGTCGGTAACCACTTCGAACCGATACCCGTCCAAGTAGCACCAGACACTCTTGCCCTCCGTGGCCGTGAGTCGACGGCTGGCGTACGCGATGACCCTCTCCTGGCCTTCGATATCTTGCAACAAGACTGCTCCTAGTCCCACGTCGCTAGCGTCAGTTTGCAACACAAACGTCTCGTCGAAGTCGGGGCATCCTAACACGGGGGCGGTGGTTAACCTCCTTTTCACCTCCTCCAGCGCACTCTGTTGTTCGGGACCCACGACCTCTTCCGGCCTTTCTTTAGCAGGGCCGTCATCGGTTGGACCACGGTTGCGAAGTTAGGGACGAACCGGCGATACCAAGATGCCATGCCTAGCCACTGCCGGAGCTCCTTGAGACAGGTAGGGGACTTAAGGTTGGTAACGGCCGTCACTTTCTCCGGGTCGGTTTGTACTCCTTCGGCGCTAATCACGTGGCCTAGGTAAACTAACCTCCTCCTGAAGAACGCGCACTTCTTTGGATTCACCTTCAGGTTCGCCCTCCGCAGCCTACGGAAGACTTCGGCCAGGTTGGACAAATGTTGTTCCTCCGTGGCTCCATGTCCGCACCGATCACGCCATCCAAAGCGCGTTGGAAGGTTGCGCTGGCCGATTGAAGTCCGAAGGGCATGACCTTCCTCTGGTATAGGCCTCTGCCCGGAACGGTGAAGGCTGTGAATTGGCGGCTGTCCTTGGCCATGGGTATTTGCCAATAACCGTGCTTTAAGTCCAGCGTCGAAATGTATCGGGCTTGTCGTAGCTTCTCCAGAATGTGGTTGATCCTGGGGACGGGGTACGCGTCGGGTACTGAGTGAGCGTTCAATTGCCTATAATCAACACACATGCGCCATTCACCCGTCTTCTTTTTGACCAACTATGGGTGCGCTATGCGGACTCCGTGACGGTTCGATGGCGTCTTCGCGATTAGTTCGTCCACTTGGGTGTCGATCACGCTCTGCATTGCCGGATTCCTTGGGTAGTACCTTTGTTTCAAGGGTTTATCGTCTCGAATTATAATCCGATGCTCCGCCACGTGTGATACACCTCGAAGCTCCTTGAAAAGCGCCAACTCGCGAGTGATGAATTCCCGCTGGTCGGGTCTCAGATCATCCTCTTCCGCCGTTGGTTCTTCGCCCTCTGCTTCGTCGATTTCCTCCGGAAAGTCCTCCAAGGCCCTTGCCGGTCCGTCGTGCCTCCCGGTCCCGTCTCCTCCGTCGTTCTTTAATTCTCCTGATGGGGCCATCTGACGCATGATCCGGCTGTATGTGGGGACCTCACTCTGCTCTGTATATCTGGTGTCCTTATCGTCGGGTTCCTGACCCCCTAGAACCATCATACTCCTTCCTTCGAGTATTTCCGAGTTCGTATCCTCTGATGATATCCGACCGACTTTGCTCGGCCGCAGTCGGGGGTCTTCCACCGACGGGCGCAATTTTACCTTTAAGGTAGCTTCTCCGCATTGTATCCGTGTTCCCATTGCCGCCAAGAAATCCATACCTAATATCACGCGATCCAACATGGTTGGCATCACCAAGAATGGCATCTACACTAGCGTGCCAGCTAACTCCACGGAAGTACGCCATAGCTTCTTCATTGCCAGGCTTGACCGATCAGCTAACGCTATCGTAGTGATGATCTCCTGCATCTCCTCAGGTCTTGCTACCATACGAGCGTACCCTTCACTCGCAAAGCTCCTCGACGCTCCCGTATGCACCGGCCTGAATCACTCGGGGAACAAAGGGGTACGGGATAAAAATAAAATGCATAACAGTCCGGCTTGACGTTTCTTTTCGTACGAGTTCACTCAGTTTAATTCTTTGTTTTTAAATCGTCCCTGTGTTTCACTGCGCCAATTACACTGATTCACTAACCTTATTTCCTGCCGACCGCTTTCTCTTTCACACGTGTTTTCTTTATTTACTTTGTTCGCGTGCGCGACCGATCGCTTCAAAGTCCAAGAGCCAAAGTCCATCCTTTTGGACCTTTCTCACCAAGGAAGGTTTGGTATTTTCTCTATTTTCCAGTATTTTTCTCTATGGTTGCCACCTCGGGCGGGTGGTGCGGAACCAAACTTGACCTATTTTGGTTTTATACTATATATAAGTCATTTTTTCGTAAAACTTCAAATTTACCTCAACATTTTAATAGCATAGATAAAATAAAACCTCTATATAATGTAGATGACTACGCTAAAGAATCTAAGTTTAGACTAGAACAAGCATTTAAGAGATCTATATTAATGTTAGAATCTCATAAAAAGAAACAAAAAATTAGATATGACAAAAATACCTTAGATTTGGATTTAAAAATAGGAGATCAAGTTTTATTGAAAAATGAAACAGGGCATAAGCTAAACTTTAAATATACTGGACCTTATAAGGTTGAAAGTATAGAAGAAAACGATAACATAGTAATTTCAAATAACAAAAATAAAAGACAAACAGTACATAAGGATAGGTTAAAAATTTTTATTTCATAATCACTTTAATTCTCTTAAAATATATTACGTATGGCCATACATAAATTAAGAACCATAATTTAATGGAAATATAAGACAAAATTAAAAAAAAAAATATATACTAAAATAAATAAAACTTTCTGATTCGAAAAAAAAAACAATAATAAATTTAATAAATAACACAACAAAAAAAAAAATAAATATATATTATTATAAAACAAGATGTTCATTTATATTTTATATACATATAGGAAGAAAATAACTTCATAGAATTACGTTATTTTTCAAAAGGAGGGAGATGTAGTATGCATGTATCATTGTAGCGAGTACCCACTGTACCGACACCAACATTGTATTACAGTGTACTTAAACAAATACAAAAGCGCCGGCCGCTAAACTTTTGCGGCCAGCCGAAATATGAATGCGCCTCAGAGCCCAACTTATGGGAAGTGCTAGTGTCAGCATATTCCCATGGCCTGAGTGCAGACACATACAAGGCATGCATGTACAACTTCCCTCGCGCTCTCAGTGCTACCAGCACAAATACAATTGCGAGCATATACTTCAATATATATGACGGCCGCTGCCAATGTTTGCAGGCAGCGCAGCCGCAAATAGCTAGCTGTAATTCATTATTAATTTGACGATTGAATAATAAAGATCTGCCCATGGCAAATAAAGAAAGTGACTATTATTTTTTTGACAACAAAATATGATCGCATTTATTATAACACTACTCTGATTTTGTAATTAAGTAGAAGTTACCCTGTCTCTGCTCCACGTAATTCAAATAGTTTGGTTAGATAACGAAAAAAAATTGAATTCACAATTATAAAATAGTAAGAGGAGCAGTCATAATATACTTCATATATATATATTTTATTTATAAATATCTTCGGTTTAAATAGCTTACATGAGAATCAAATAAGACTAATACATGGCCTACGCAGAGGCCTAAGTAAATAACCCCCGCCGTATCATTCTGCCGAACATCTACATATCTCGAGCGGCGAGGACCCTATCAGTGGTCTCCTACTAAAGGACACATTTAGGAGGCGGTGGAACATCTTATTAGATAAGCGGCGGGCACTCAGATTACATGTGCACTGCACCCATGTCAAGTGTTCAATTTCATTTGTTTATTTCAAGTACATTTATGAATCCTTTACACAGAGCACAAAAATTCTTATTTAGATTGTATTTATATTCGTGTTCGTCTGAACATTCTGCCAAGGGCCGGCAAGATTAGGTGTACATTTTAATTAGTGGCAATACAAAGGTAGTGGACTGTATTGAATTCGATATAATTTAAATTGCAACTTACATCTTGTAACGGCCGTTTTTTTTGGTTATATGCATATTTTTTACTTTTTTTTTTAAATTTTCTTAACATAACATATTTTATTTATTTTGACAAATTATCTTTATTTATTTTAAACATTAAGTATACTGATAGGTATAGCTATGGCTTGTAATTCTTTCGTATTTTTATTTTTCTTACAACATATATTATTAAAATTATTATAATAATAATTACCAACATTATAGATGTATGGACAGTGACGTGATGAAAATCTAGTTCATGTAATTTTAATCTATTTGTTTTTAAGTAATTTATTTTAATTTTTAAATTTTTTATTTCTTCTGTATGATTTATTACTGGAGACCCTAATTGGTTCCAAACTACTTTAGGTATTTCAGTTATTTCACCGATATATGACATAGATATCGTCCCTTGATCTTCTACTTGAATACTGTGATGAGCAACTAATATCTCACTATCTGTTCGAGCAGTTCAGTCTGACCTTATCGTAAAAATTCCTTGTTCAGGTAAATCCACTATCTCTAATTTAGAATTGCCGCATTGGACCCGAGCCTTAGTGTTGTTCTGCACCTTAAAAAGCCAACTACTTCTTCTGTCTTATTTGACCCAGAATGACTTGTTCGGGGTAATGGATTTATATCTACAATTTGACGCACCATTTGGTTTAAGAGGCGTAAGCTCACAGCTGTTATCATTGACACTTCTCCAAGGCCAACCACTGTCACACACTCTTTTGTTCGATGGCCACCTCTGGCACTTATTTAGAGTTGATTCTGCCATTAGGTGATATGCATCTATTTCAAAATTGTAAACTAAATATTGTGAATCTAGATGAACCATAACCATGCTTTCATCAATTTGAAGAGGTACAGGAACTATTCTATAGAGCACTGAAGCATGCCTTCCAAACAACGGTATTTTGGCATTGATAATGGGCTTCCTATCAACAAATAGTCCCCTAGCTTTTAGTAAAGTGTAAACGTCCTTTAGCTCAGTACCTGTTCTCTTCCCTGGCAACAATAAGTTTTCTGACAACATTTCTTTTATTTTGGAAATTTCTATTTTTAACTGACTGAGTTTCAGCATGTTCGTATTAAGTCTTCCATGATTGATGTCAATTAGTAGGCTTATGATTCCGGATTGTATTTTTTCACAGTCATCTATTATGCTGCTTAATTGCTTGGTAATCATGAAAAAGTTGATAGACTCTTTGTACACAAATTAAGATTCTTTTAGCACGGCTGTCATATTCTCAATTATTTTGTTCATGCCTTTAAAGTTTGCATTTATATCATCCGTCGTACTTTTTAATATATTAGCCGTAGAATCGACTAAAGACGTTTGCTTTTTGCTCAACTCATTCAGGCTATTCTGATTGCTTACCAAATTTCTCATATTCTCTTCCATTTGAATCCTATCATCTTCATCCATTATCCCAAATAATATGTGATCCCTAGATCCCATAAAACCAAAGGGTTTCTAGGCTTCCCTTGAGCCATAAAGAGTTTATTATTCTCTTCCAAGTCCAAAATTTGTCTTTCTGTATTATTTAAAACTAAAAGACACTGATCTTCGAAGCCATAGAGTTTTTCGCAAACCGTCTCATTTTTGGAACTAATTGTTTCCCCTTTTTTAACATTTCAAAATAAACCTCCATATTATAGTAAATTACCAAATTCCATGAGGAGGATACGATCTCAACGTCGCCCATTGGATCATGATATATTGCTGACGTCTTATTTATTTTCTCTATTGTATATTTCGGTTTTCCATTATTAGGCAATGCGTTAGAAAATTGACAACTCAATATAAATAGCAACATTGCCATGACAAACCCGATCTTGGACATCTTTGATGTTGCTCTAGTTTGTCTTTTTAGCTCAGGGTCAGCCTCATTTTTGTCAACAGACTTTATTCCTTCCAAGGGACACATTTTAGCAATGGGTCTTGTGATAAATCCTTCTTGCATTTTTACCTCAACTACTCGGACTCTATCATCATTCCCCTTATGGATTTTTTTCACCTTCCCTAAAGGCCATCTTGCTGGATTTTCATCCTTCAATAGCACAATTTGTCCCTCTTCTACATTAGGACTTTCCCTTTTCCATTTGATTCTTTGCTGAAGTGTATGCAAATACTCATTTTTTCATTTTCCCCAGAAATCTTTTTTCAAATGGTTTTCATTGATTTAACCCCAGCTTCCCAAATACCTCCGAAGTGAGGTCCTGCCGGGGGAATAAAATGCCAATTAATCTTATCTTCATTAGATAACTCCTGATCACGTTCACCTTTATTTATCCAAAGTTTTTGAATAAAAAGTTTTCCTAAAATAGTAACTGGTGCCAACCATCCTTATGGATCGTATATTTTGGATAGTGTTGATAACACTACCCCTTTATTACTGACCTTGGATTCAGTGCAATTTAAATTAAATTTGAACAAATCATTTTGAGGTTCCCATTTGAGTCCCAAAGTTTTTACACTCATTTTCAACAATACTGAGCACCTTATTATCACCTGTGTCCTCCACAGTTGACAATATTTCAAGATTATTGGAAATCCATTTCCTCAAATTAAATCCCACTTTTTGTAGTTCCAGCGAAATTTATTTTATCAAGGTATTGGTTTCTTTTAACGAATCAGCTCCAGTCATTAGGTCATCCATATAGAAATCATTCCTAATTATTTCACTTACGGCTTTGTTTTGGAATTAATCTGCAATATCTACTAAAACTCTTATAGCTAGATATGGTGCAGATGCAGTACCGTAAGTAACTGTTGTTAACATATAATTTTTAATTTTTTGATCTGGAGAATTCTTCCATAAAATTTAATTTATTTAAAATTTAATTTTTCATTTTTATTTAATTTCTTTTCCAGATTCATGTAACGTGCCGTAGCTTGCTTCCTTGAATCTCCTAAGGTGTCTAACTCGACCCAGAATGACTTGTTCGGGGTAATGGATTTATATCTACAATTTGACGCACCATTTGGTTTAAGAGGCGTAAGCTCACAGCTGTTATCATTGACACTTCTCCAAGGCCAACCACTGTCACACACTCTTTTGTTCGATGGCCACCTCTGGCACTTATTTAGAGTTGATTCTGCCATTAGGTGATATGCATCTATTTCAAAATTGTAAACTAAATATTGTGAATCTAGATGAACCATAACCATGCTTTCATCAATTTGAAGAGGTACAGGAACTATTCTATAGAGCACTGAAGCATGCCTTCCAAACAACGGTATTTTGGCATTGATAATGGGCTTCCTATCAACAAATAGTCCCCTAGCTTTTAGTAAAGTGTAAACGTCCTTTAGCTCAGTACCTGTTCTCTTCCCTGGCAACAATAAGTTTTCTGACAACATTTCTTTTATTTTGGAAATTTATATTTTTAACTGACTGAGTTTCAGCATGTTCGTATTAAGTCTTCCATGATTGATGTCAATTAGTAGGCTTATGATTCCGGATTGTATTTTTCACAGTCATCTATTATGCTGCTTAATTGCTTGGTAATCATGAAAAAGTTGATAGACTCTTTGTACACAAGTTAAGATTCTTTTAGCACGGCTGTCATATTCTCAATTATTTTGTTCATGCCTTTAAAGTTTGCATTTATATCATCCGTCGTACTTTTTAATATATTAGCCGTAGAATCGGCTAAAGACGTTTGCTTTTTGCTCAACTCATTCAGGCTATTCTGATTGCTTACCAAATTTCTCATATTCTCTTCCATTTGAATCCTATCATCTTCATCCATTATCCCAAATAATATGTGATCCCTAGATCCCATAAAACCAAAGGGTTTCTAGGCTTCCCTTGAGCCATAAAGAGTTTATTATTCTCTTCCAAGTCCAAAATTTGTCTTTCTGTATTATTTAAAACTAAAAGACACTGATCTTCGAAGCCATAGAGTTTTTCGCAAACCGTCTCATTTTTGGAACTAATTGTTTCCCCTTTTTTAACATTTCAAAATAAACCTCCATATTATAGTAAATTACCAAATTCCATGAGGAGGATACGATCTCAACGTCGCCCATTGGATCATGATATATTGCTGACGTCTTATTTATTTTCTCTATTGTATATTTCGGTTTTCCATTATTAGGCAATGCGTTAGAAAATTGACAACTCAATATAAATAGCAACATTGCCATGACAAACCCGATCTTGGACATCTTTGATGTTGCTCTAGTTTGTCTTTTTAGCTCAGGGTCAGCCTCATTTTTGTCAACAGACTTTTTTCCTTCCAAGGGACAAATTTTAGCAATGGGTCTTGTGATAAATCCTTCTTGCATTTTTATCTCAACTACTCGGACTCTATCATCATTCCCCTTATGGATTTTTTTCACCTTCCCTAAAGGCCATCTTGCTGGATTTTCATCCTTCAATAGCACAATTTGTCCCTCTTCTACATTAGGACTTTCCCTTTTCCATTTGATTCTTTGCTGAAGTGTATGCAAATACTCATTTTTCCATTTTCCCCAGAAATCTTTTTTCAAATGGTTTTCATTGATTTAACCCCAGCTTCCCAAATACCTCCGAAGTGAGGTCCTGCCGGGGGAATAAAATGCCAATTAATCTTATCTTCATTAGATAACTCCTGATCCCGTTCACCTTTATTTATCCAAAGTTTTTGAATAAAAAGTTTTCCTAAAATGGTAACTGGTGCCAACCATCCTTATGGATCGTATATTTTGGATAGTGTTGATAACACTACCCCTTTATTACTGACCTTGGATTCAGTGCAATTTAAATTAAATTTGAACAAATCATTTTGAGGTTCCCATTTGAGTCCCAAAGTTTTTACACTCATTTTCAACAATACTGAGCACCTTATTATCACCTGTGTCCTCCACAGTTGACAATATTTCAAGATTATTGGAAATCCATTTCCTCAAATTAAATCCCACTTTTTGTAGTTCCAGCGAAATTTATTTTATCAAGGTATTGGTTTCTTTTAACGAATCAGCTCCAGTCATTAGGTCATCCATATAGAAATCATTCCTAATTATTTCACTTACGGCTTTGTTTTGGAATTAATCTGCAATATCTACTAAAACTCTTATAGCTAGATATGGTGCAGATGCAGTACCGTAAGTAACTGTTGTTAACATATAATTTTTAATTTTTTGATCTGGAGAATTCTTCCATAAAATTTAATTTATTTAAAATTTAATTTTTCATTTTTATTTAATTTCTTTTCCAGATTCATGTAACGTGCCGTAGCTTGCTTCCTTGAATCTCCTAAGGTGACATCCTGTTTAAAAGAAATTGACACTATGTATCGCCCATCTGAGTCTATTTTTGTTGTTTTTGTGAAATTATCTGCACAAAACTCAGATTCGATATAATTTTTGTCTTCTTCCTCTACTTCCCAATATCGATCTAAATCTTTTAGTTCAATTGTTGTTGCTACGATTGTTTTGTTTCCCTTGTATTTTTTACATCCTGAAACAATCCACCCGAAAGCAGTTTTTTGCCCAAGCAGCCCATTTATTTTTACAACTCCATTTTGTATTATGTGAGTGTATAAGTCTGCTCCAACAATTAGATCAATACGACCTGGTTTTTCAAAATTGGGGTCAGCTAAATGGAAGCTCTCCCATTTTTCTTTGTCAACATTTCCATCCTTTCTGATGGATTTAACGCTTTAAATTTATGACAATAAATTATAGTGTGTCCCCCACCTTTGCAAATGGGACAACTATTTGTGAACAATTCTTTTGAATTGTTACTAAATATATTTCGTTTAACAGGTTTTTCATCCTGAAGCGAGCTTATCGAACTTAGTCGTTGCTCTATAAATTCTGTGACGTCGGACAATATTTGTATTTCCTTTGTTTTTTTGCATGGCTCTCATATAATTGTAGAGCTTCTTTATTAAATTTTTAAATTATAATGTGTGCAAAGATAATATCCACTTCATCGGATAGTTATGCCTTTAATTTGACCATGTGAATTGCCTCATTAATTGTGTCAATAAACACTCTCAATTGCCTGGCTGAGTCAACATTTAAACATTGAAGCTCAAGAAGGTGATTCAATTGATCGGAAAATATTTTCCGTTTATTTTCGTACCGCTTGGTTAACAATTCCCAAGAGGCCTCGTAATTATCCCCTGATCCCAACAATAAGTGAGAATCCACATTCCGGGCTTCTCCCTTAAGTGAGATTTTCAAATAATTAAATGTTAAGGTAGGACTTGGTCCTCCCTTAAATGTATGAGTTCAGTGAATAACTCATGAAATAAGTCCCAATCTTTGGAGTCCCCAAAGAATGTGGGTACTTGAATTTTAGGTAGAGTCGGCAACTCCTCAATTTTTTGACTTGTGCGTTCTACTTTACTAGGCACATTAAGAATTTTCTTTTTCATATTATTCGTGACTGTAATAATATCAAATTCTAGTTCATCTAGAATTTCATCAAACCTCCTATCTGTGATATCAGTCATTTCGACTTCCTTTAAAGCAACAAGCTTCTTCCAATAAAAATCCAATTTTTCACTCCTAATCTCAAATGAATTCCATTTATTTTCTTTAATATCATCAAATGTTTCTTTCAAGTATTTATTCAATTGATCTATAGCCTTTTCAAGTCTGCTAGAGCTACCTATTTGAATTTTTGTAATTTCTCTGCTGTTATCTGCGCCTGAGTCTAACTTGATTTTATCTGTTCGGTCTAATGTTTGAGTCTAGGCGTGTCTTAATTTTCTCGAACCCTAACATCATCTGCTCAAAATGATTATTTTTGAAGTAATCGTGATCTATTACTCCAATTTGCATAAGAGCCGAGTGATTATTTATACACTCGGCTTTAAGTGCGTCAAACGTTTTTAAATATTCAATGGTTAAACTTGGGAGTTCCAGTAACTCCTTACTACTTAGTGTGATTTCGACTTGCCTTTTAATAAGGGCAATCGTTTGTGCGGACAACATTTTCTTAATTTAATTAAATTAAAATATCTTAAAATTGACTTATCAGCTTCGCCAACGCTGCCGTATAGTTGTAGTTGTTGTCGTTGCTGTCGCCGACACGTTGCTGCAGTGGTCGTTATAGTTGCTGAAGCTGCTGCTGCTGTTGTTGCTGCTGCTCGCCGACACCTTGTTGCTGTGGTTGTTGTTGCTGAATTTGCTGCTGTTGTTGCTGCTGCTTCTCTGTTGCTGTTGATGTCGTCTTCAATCTTCTGAAATTTTTTTATTTTTATTATAATTTTTGCAGATATTGTGGGCTGATGGTTTTTTATCGTTCAGGCACTATTATTCTTCTTTGATTTTCTTGCCACTTTTTTATCTTTTCTGCTAGTTAATGGAACTTTTTTTTTTCAAAGATTTCGGGGTAGATGCTTCATCTTTTTTTTTGTCACCACTTTTTCGATGTATTGGCCTCGAATACGCCCAATTATATTTGCTAAATAGCAAAATTTAAAAAATGTTAGAATTTTTTATTCTTGTCGATTTTATTTTTCGACCACGATTTTTTTTTTAAACAAAGTAATTTTTCTATGTTCTCAATAATTGAACATTTTTTAACAATAAACATTCTTTTGTATCTTTTTGCTTTATACTCTGATTCTTACCACTGGTGGGGGAATCAAGAGTCAATTATTTTTAGCAACCTGTAGCTGCTAGTGTTACCACTTCGCAGGTCTTTAAGGTCGGAAGGGGGAAAACTGCAGAGTTATCGAAGGACCAAATGAAAGAGGGTTCAAAAAGAAACGATCTTAATTCATTGAAATTTTATTAGAAACTGATTTTATTTAGAAATATCTTCGGTTTAAATAGCTTACATGAGAATCAAATAAGACTAATACATGGCCTACGCAGAGGCCTATGTAAATAACCCCCGCCATATCATACTGCCGAACATCAACATATCTCGAGCGGCGAGGACCCTATCAGTGGTCTCCCACTAAGGGACACATTTAGGAGGCGGGGGAACATCTTATTAGATAAGCGGCGTGCACTCAGATTACATGTGCACTGCACCCATGTCAAGTATTCAATTTCATTTGTTTATTTCAAGTACATTTATGACTCCTTTACACAGAGCACAACAATTCTTATTTAGATTGTATTTATATTCGTGTTCGTCTGAACAGTGGCTTACTTATGAATTTTTTTATGAAATTGTTGAAAACTTTAAGTTTAGTGGAAGTTAGTTTAGGGCGATGACGGGAGCATAATAAAGTTCTCTCTCGCTCTCGGCGAAGTCGCCCCGTCTTCACCAACCTTCGTTAAGCTAGGCTCTGAGTACTTTGTCGAAATATAGAATAGTCATTCGCTGAAATTGTTCGGCTTTTTCGCAAATTAATAATTTTAGCCACCGCAGTTTTTCGGTTTTGATTAAATTAGAAAACAATCTCATTTTTCATGGCGCCCCCGGGTGGATGATAAATATTAAAAAAATTTTTTTGGCAACTAGTTTTTGTGTCACTATAAACAAAAAAAGAAAAAGTGCAAGTGCAAGTGCAGGTCAAAGCACTCAAATTTCATAGTATTTTTTTATTGTTGCCCGCGGCGTGTCGGTGTTGGTAGGAAAAATACACAGCAGCTCCTGCTCAAAGTATCGGGCCGGTCGCGAAATACCCCGTTTGCCACAGAAGTACTGCTGCCAGAGGGATGCCCTGCGATTGTTCGATGTGCAAGAGGAAAGTGGCAGCTGGATTAAAAGACGCCAAAGCAGGTATTTGTGCATAAATTGAAAGCTTGAGTTTATAACAAAAAAAAATTTACTTGTTTATTGTCGTGTGCTGAAAAATTGCACCTCGCTTCTTGGCACAGACGTATCGATATAGTAGAGCTATACACATACACATACATATACATGCAAAATTTAATTGTGTTATATTATTGCAATCACTGTCGCCCCCAGTTTTTATTTAATTGAAACTCGAAAATTAATAATTGGTAAAATCATCCCAGCCGCTATACATTACCAATACATAAGCCCTCACATACAAGCAGCTGCAGCGGTGAATTTTTTTCGTTTTTTATTTCGCTTTCGCTTGACCGCCGTTAGCGTTTGGCGCGCTGACGATCAAAGTGACGCGCTGCCATGCATCCGGACTGGTATACTGATTTTTGCCGTCATTTGCAACCACTATTAATTTAGATACTTCGTGGCTCGATATTCAATTTATTATTATTTTTCGTCGTTTTCATTGTGGATAATTATTAAAATAATTTTTTGAACAAATTTAATAATTAAATTAAATAATAATTGGGCATCCCAACAAAAATAAATATGATCTTACATTTTGACATTAAAATTAATTTATTTGTCGATCTTTTTTGTTTTCCGGTAGAAACATACAAATATAATATATTTTATATTAACACTCTCCCTTTTTTTAGGATTTAAAAACGACCAGTTTTTTTCGTGAGTAGCCGTTATGGCCGATCAAGCGCAATGACTGCATCCGGAAGCACAGCAAATACAGAAAGCTTACAGCCCAGACGTATTATAGTTCCACCAAACGATCGTTTTTTTCTTGGATCCCGATATGGAAAACGGAACAGAGAGCTTTTACCCAATTACGAACAAAACAGACTAAGTATGGCATTGAGCAGAAGTTCTGGAATTAAAGAGGAGAAACAAGTTTATAATTTAAGTACCACAACCCAATATCCATTGATGTCGTGCACTTATGTTGGTATAAGAAACTACTGCAGCTGCATCGCGTAAGTTTTTTCCGCTCTGACCTAAATAAATAATTAACCGTCGTTCTGTGAAACTTGATTTAATACAGCGTCTACCAAAATTTTGGACTATGGGATGAAAACACCAACTAAATATTTTGAGAAGATTATCGGATAAACGAAAAAGCAACCCAAACGATAGATTGATCAATAATTTTAAATTAAAGTGGCATGCTCCTCTCGCGTCCATAGAAACTGTGCGCTGGGGCTAAAAATAATTCTTAAGTTATTAACATTTAAAGTACTTAAAAATAATCATTAACGACAACGAGAGAAAATAGAAATTAAAGCTGCAACTAAAGGCACTGTTTCACACATCATTTGGCGTGTTATGGGTTGATCAATGAAAATGCTTTAATTTGTTAAACATTGTCATCAAAACAAGCACAAATAAATAAAATTTCACAAGTTAATATTCTTGTTTAACCTTTTCTTGAAAACCATTAAAAAATTATGTACTCATACAACATATACAAAGCATTTACTTAAATAAATTTAAATTGTTATACACTTTGTAAAAACTTTCTGGATATACTTAAACTCCTTTTTATTTTATTTTTAAATTTCAATATGAAAAGACTTAGCTTATAAAAAAAAAACACAATTGTAGAATATAACGGTTCTGTTATGAAGGTCCTATCCTAAGGAGTTTTATAACAATCGACCAATCGAAACAACTTAAATTATTTTTTAACATTTTTTGGAGTGTATAAAACTTAGCCCACATGATCTTTTTAAAATCTTTTCATTTGGCAGGCTGATATAAAAATGCCCAAATAACTTTGCTTAAGCAGGCCAAACGAGAATATGTAAAATGAAGTATTTATTGAATTTAATTTCTATTGCCTCTTCACAAAAAGTGATATCTTAAATTTTGTCCACAACTAATAACATTTTCGAGCTCACTTCATTCGGAATAAAGGGTTTCAAAAGTTATATCTCCAACAGACTTCATTTACACAGAATGCCGTAAAGCAGTTGACTTACGTTTCCTTTGCTGCATTTTTTATATATGCTTAAAAGTATTTTTAAATTAAACAACTCCGACAATAAGACTGAAAATCAAACGAAAATAAATTACCAAAATATTTGGGTTTTTATCATCATTCAATGCTATTATCCGAACATTCAAGTTGCGAGTAAAGTGTGATGGGCGGCTGTTAGGAGTCCGACAGCATCACTTAAAAACGAACTTTTTCTTTGTCATTAAACTGCTTATCAGCATCCTGTTAAAAAAGAAATTTTGAAAATGAAAACCCCAATACTTTGTTAGTGCTATCACATTATGGTCGACCTTAAATAAAACAAGCAACAGATCTTTTTCAATAAAATATCAGCTTTTAAAATAATTGTACGGTGTGTACGTTACATACAAATCAATAACCTCTGTCACTAAGGTGGAAGATAGTGTTCATTATGCCATTGAATTTCTTTGCAGTAATTCCTTTAACGTCATCTTACATATCTAATAAGTTAAATGCCCACAGTTTCCTGTAAAAGTTTAACCATGACAATAAATAATTTTTAAAAATCTTAAAAAAAAAAGCTGACATAGATCAAATTGACGACTGTTTTTCCAATGAACAGTTTTACAAGTTTAAGAGTAAATTTAGCAAGTAGCTTAATAATTTAAAAAAATTTAATAAAATTTTAATAAAATTTACGTTTTTTTGGGGAATGGATTTATTCGCAGGGTTCTGTGGAAATAAGTTTCAGTTAAATACTTAATCCAACAAAAAAGTTTGATTGCTCGAATTCATTAAGCAGCGTTTCGGCGGGTTTATACTGCCACTTGGATCACTGTAGTTCACTGCAATAAGATCCCCTATTGTCAATGTAGTCAGTCAAATGTTTTTAACACGCTTTTCCATTTGCGCCCTTAATCAACAATATTTCGATGGGTGCTAACGATGCAATTAAAAAAAAAGTAACCACGATTGTCACCAACTCTGATTTTGGAGTTGAGTAGAAGTTAGCCTGTCTCTACTCCACGTAATTCAAATAGTTTGGTTAGATAACGAAAAAAAATTGAATTCACAAATATTTAATAGTAAGAGGAGCAAGTCATAATATACTTCATATAATATATAGTTATTGGTTGCTCACTTATATACTTTTTTATGAAATTGTTAAAAACTTGAAGTTTAGTGTAAGTTAGTTTAGGGCGAAGGCGGGAGCACAATAAAGTTCTCTCTCGCTCTCGGCGAAATCGCACCGTCTTCGCCAACATTCGTTAAGCTAGGCTCTAAGTACTTTTTTCATTCGTTGAAATTGAATTGAGTCGTTTTTCGGTTTTGATTAAATTAGAAAACAATCTCATTTTTCATGGCGCCCCAAGGTAAATGATAAAAATTAAAAAAAAATTTTTTTGGCAACTAGTTTGTGTGTCACTATAAACAAAAAAAAACAAGAGAGAACGCTATAGTCGGATGCCCCGACTATCAGATACCCGTTACTCAGGTAAAAGGAGTGCGAGGGAGATGGAGATAGAAACTTTGATCACGCATAACTTTTTAACGAATGGTCCGATTTGAAAATTTTCTTCTACATTTCGATAGGTATTGATAAACACAATAAAACTGCATTTTTACTTTTCCGAAATATTTAAATTTTTAAAATCGTATATAAGCGATTGTGGGCGTTAAAGGGGGCGTGGCACCTTTTTGAAACAAACTTGCGCTGCGTAGGAACTCCTAGAATCTGCATGCAAAATGCCAATCTTCTAGCTTTTATAGTTTCCGAGATCTCAGCGTTCATACGGACAGACAGACGGACAGACGGACAGACGGACAGACGGACAGACGGACATGGCTATATCGACTCGGCTAGTGACCCTGATCAAGAATATATATACTTTATAGGGTCGGAAACGCTTCCTTCTACCTGTTACATACTTTTGCACGAATACAATATACCCTTTTACTCTACGAGTAACGGGTATAAAAAAGTGCAAGTGCAAGTGCAGGTCAAAACACTCAAATTGCATAGTATTTTTTTATTGTTGCCCGGTGTTGGTAGGAAAAATACACAGCAGCTCCTGCTCAAAGTATCGGGCCGGTCGCGAAATACCCCGTTTGCCACAGAAGAACTGCTGCCAGAGGGATGCCCTGCGATTGTTCGATGTGCAAGAGGAAAGTTGCAGCTGGATTAAAAGACTCCAAAGCAGGTATTTGTGCATAAATTGAAAGCTTGAGTTTATAACAAAAAAAAATGTACTTGTTTATTGTCGTGTGCTGAAAAATTGCACCTCGCTTCTTGGCACAGACGTATCGATATAGTAGAGCTATACACATACACATACATATACATGCAAAATTTAATTGTGTTATATTATTGCAATCACTGTCGCCCCCAGTTTTTATTTAATTGAAACTCGAAAATTAATAATTGGTAAAATCATCCCAGCCGCTATACATTACCAATACATAAGCCCTCACATACAAGCAGCTGCAGCGGTGCATTTTTTTCGTTTTTTATTTCGCTTTCGCTTGACCGCCGTTAGCGTTTGGCGCGCTGACGATCAAAGTGACGCGCTGCCATGCATCCGGACTGGTATACTGATTTTTGCCGTCATTTGCAACCACTATTAATTTAGATACTTCGTGGCTCGATATTCAATTTATTATTATTTTTCGTCGTTTTCATTGTGGATAATTATTAAAATAATTTTTTCGATCAAATTTAAGAATTAAATTAAATAATAATTTACTCTTGGTTTTTGTTTCGAAAATTTATTTAACATTTGTCGTCATTCCAATTAAACAATTATCCTGTTTTAAATTTGATTTATTTCATTAATTTATTATTTTATTGATAAATAATTTATTTATATATATATAAATTAACACCTAAAATTATATGAAGACCCAGACATAAGTAAGAGTAAGCATTGATTGCACAACTAATGCCCCCAATAAAGTTCACACGAACTAAGTCACGTGCGCTGAGCTTTTGGTCAGCGATCGTGGGAATGCAGAATAGCCAATTTCCAAAGTTGATCGAACTTGGCCAAGTGCATACAACAAAAACTATAACTTGAATGCATTGGCCAATGACAATTAAAATTGGCCAACAGCGACAGTGAAGAATAGCAGCAACCAATAATAATGAAGAACGTTAGCAGAAGCAGCAGCAGCGGCAGAGACGGCGGCAGCGATGGAACGACGCGTAGTCATAATGAGTAATTGTTTAGCTTAATTAAAGTTATTTCTTAATCCAACTCAATAAAGAAAAGATTGATTGTTTTATATAAAATTATAATCAATCTTTTAACTGGCGCTCGAACACGGACCTGATTAAAAGCCGCGAAAGGATAACAAGTTCCGCGCCTCGTAAAGTTCGGGAAAGTAAAAAATTCTCACGTTTCGTTTGAACCTCCGCCTAATCCGCGAGAAATAAAAAAGAAAAATCCGAGACCCGGAAGTGCGAAAGTGCCTTTTAAAAAAAGCTACTATATTGTTACTCCTGGAAAAACAGGACTTGAGCCTAGCGGACTAATCAGGACAAACTTATCGCCGTGATCCTCCGTTCGGAGGAAACGTGAGTAAGGTACAGAGGAGGCCCCCTAGTAAACCCACACTCAGGAGAGATCGCTGCAGCGTGGGATAAACAGGAATCTGTCGATCCGGTCGTCACGAGATCACGCCGAGATATGCTATTACTGTAAGAATAGTTTTAAGCAACCTATCAACGGAAACAAATTTAAATTGAAAAATATTAAAAATACTATCCAAAAAGAAATTAAGAAATTAAGCTTTAAGAAAAAATCCACAGACAAAAAGTCAAAAGCCACTGAGTTAAGTTCTCCAACAGATGGGCTTTGGGAAAAAATAAGCCAGAAGTTTGCTGAGCAAACTGATTTCTTTAAAAACCATATGGCTGAACTGGAGAATCGCATTACGAGCAAAATTACTGTTACGCTGGACGCTATTAACAGTGATATGTCGGAAATCATGAAGAGAGTTGAGCGTTTGGAGAGTGAGGTTGCGGAAATCCGGGCCTTGCGAGACCAAGTCAATAGCCTAAAGTCGGCATCTGAGCTGCAGCAAAATGATAGGGTAGCATGTGATCTCCGCCTACATGGGGTACCATTTAATCACGGCGAAGATGTGATGGCATTGTTTCACACCCTTTGCTTTAACCTTAAGGTTACCCCCACCCCAAGAATTCGAGATATATTCCGGATGAAACCCCCTAGAAACGGTCGTTCTATAGTTGACCCAATTATAATGATCAAGTTTGATAGACTTGAGGACAAAGCTAACCGAATGCGTACCGTGGGTGCACTACGGCGTGAAACGAAAAGCCAGCTTTTTCTAAGTTATGTTGGCATAGATTCGCCCACTCCAATCTATCTGAACGAACAGCTGACTAAAACCAACTATGAGATTTTAAAAGCAGCCATGCACATGAAGCGTCAGAAGGTCCTATCGGCTGTCTTCACTCGTCGAGCAATGGTCCACATAAAGAAGACGGGCAGTGATCAGGTCCTATGCATTGAGAACATGAAGGCCCTTACCGACATTAATCCTGATCGTCATGAGACACCTGCTGAAACTGACTCTAGGAAGGATGGGGCGACACCTAATTTATTTCGTTAATGCAGTTCAACTAAATGTTCTATATGTTCATTTTAAGGTATTATTAGTTCTCTTTATATTTACTTTCAATTGCAATTTGTACTTTTATTATATTATGTGTGGTACTGTGTGTGTGTTCCAGGTCTTAGCACTTCAAAATACTTATACTTCTTTTACTTATGTCTGCAATCGAGCCTAATCCAAGCTTTAAGAGCCATGCATTGATCAGAATTCTTTGTAAACAAACTACTGGTCTGAAAATATGTCACATTAATGCGCAAAGTCTGACTAATAAAATCGATGAGTTCAGGTACCTATTCGAAAATTCAAAAGTCGATGTCATCTGTGTTTCCGAAACTTGGTTCACGTCCGATATCAGTAGTTCATATCTTCGTTGTGCTGATTACAATCTGTTTCGTTCTGATAGAGTAAATCATGCCGGCGGTGTTGCTATTTTTGTCCGTAAACAATTTAAATGTAAAGTTATACGTCAGCAAGAGCTAGAGAGTGCAATAGAATACTTATTTGTAGAAGTACGAGGAAAAAATTCTCAAAACATTCTTATTGGCTGTGCCTATAGACCTCATCGTACTACTTGCTACTCAGATCTACTTGCCAATCTGACTGCCCTAACATGGACATACAAAAATATTGCATTAACCGGTGATTTCAACAGTGACCTTCTAACTGATACTAGTCTCTGCGCAGAACTATTATCACTCGGATTTCAGCCAGCAAATGTCACACACCCTACCCATTTCATAAAATCCTCACAAACCCTACTAGATGTATTTTTCGTAGATGACGCAAGTAAAATCCTTTTATATGACCAGGTATCTGTACCAGTTTTCTCGCGGCATGATCTTATCTACTTGACGTATAGCATAGACGTCAGCGCTGAGGAATACTCCATAACCTATCGGGCCTTAAAAGATATAAACTATACGCTACTGGACTCAGAGTGTTACTCTTACAACTGGCAAGCATTGTATACAATTCCCAATGTTGATTTACAGTTAGAGTTCTTTAACAACAATATCGAGCTTCTATACAACAAATATGTACCAGTCAAAACAAAAAAAATTAGGCCAAATGAGAACCCATGGATTAGCATGGAAATCAAAAATACAATTAATGCATGTGATAGGGCCTATAGAAAGTGGAAACGCTATAAAACAGATTACTTACACAAGCAGTACAGTTCCTTGAGAATAAAGGTCAATAAGTCATGCTGGTTAGCTAAAAGGAAATTCTATCAACAGAAATTCAATAATGTGTCATCTGGTAAAGAATTCTGGAAAAACATAAAAAGTATTGGAGTAGGAAAACAACGACAAGTGACAGCTTGCCATATTAATGCTAATGAATTAAATAATAAATTTGTGAAATCTCAACCTTTAGTACCTGATCAAACTAACAACCCGTACCTGAACACATTGCCAAACAACAACTGTGATACTAGCTTTAGTTTTGTTTGTGTGAGTCAATGTGATGTCCTACAGTCCATGTTAAATATAAAATCAAGTGCAATGGGTCTCCCCAAGCTACTTCCATATATAACACACATTTTTAATACAGCAATAACATCTTCTACATTTCCAACATGCTGGAAGACAGCCAAAGTACTTCCTATACCAAAAATAAAAGGTGAATATAGACCGATATCCATACTTTCCTTTCTATCCAAAGCATTTGAGCGCCTAGTCTCCACACAAATTAATTTGTATCTTCACGATAATTCACTGTTGAATACACGACAACATGGCTTTCGGAAAAGGCGTAGTTGTATGACAGCAATTTTAAAAATTTCAGAGGATATACGCATGAAAACGGATGACAGGCAAGTTACATTTCTAACACTGCTAGACTATAGCAAGGCTTTCGACACTGTCGATCATTTTATTCTGTGTACTAAGTTAGAAAAACTATATAATTGTTCAAACCCAGCTACAAGCTTGGTAAGAACATACCTAATGGGCCGATCCCAATGTGTTGTAACGGAGTCTGAGACCTCTGACTTTTTATTTACTAAGCGTGGTGTCCCCCAAGGGTCGGTCCTTGGACCATTACTGTTTTTGATATATGTGAACGATCTTCCAAATGTCTTGTCTAATTGTGAAGTCCAGATGTATGCTGACGATATGCAAATGTATGTGAGTCGTCCATATAGCCGTATATCTGAATGTATTGATGTCAGTAATAGTGAACTTAAACTAGTTAGCAATTGGGCAATGAATAACGGTCTTCAAATAAATCCAAAAAAATCCAAATGTTTGATAATTTTTAAAAAAGAAATAAACCCACCAGTGCAAAGGCTCAAGGTTGATACTGATGAGATTGAATACGTAAATCGAGCTAACAACCTCGGAATTGTGTTCAATAGCACTCTTTCGTGGTCCAATCATATCGACTATGTAGTTGGTAAGACGTATTGTCAACTACGTCAATTAAAACTGATCCAGAGTATTTTACCAACCCATAGTAAAATGGTATTAGCAAAGTCGATTATAATCCCTTCACTTTTATACTGCATTGAAATATTTGGAAAATGCGACTCAATAAGTAGGAATAAAGTAACCGTAACATACAACAATATAGCAAGATTTATTTTCAATATTAAACCACACGATTCAATTTCAAGTCATGCTAAACAAATCTTTGGACTAGACTTTTCCACATTAGCTGAATTTAGGACACTGATTCTCCTTCACAAAATAGTCACGACCAAGGAACCAAATTACTTGTTTTCGTTTCTCAACTTTGCACAATCAGCCAGAACGAATAATATAATTCCCACAAGAATCAACTATTCCTCGAGTGAAAATCACTTCTTTGCATGGGCTGTTAAGCTTTGGAATAATTTACCACACAGTTTAAAGAATACAAGAAGTGCTAGACAGTTTCGGAAAGAATTATTATTAATGTTAAAAAAATAACTAACCCACAACCACACACAACTAATTATAAATCCAGGAACTAACTATAGATAAGAATTCAAAAAAAAACAAAAAAAAAAAAAACAAAAAAAAAATTTGCTACGGATAATAATCAAAACTTGCAAATATGTTTAAGTGATTCTGTAAAACTTTCTGTAAGATTGTAAACTTTGTTTTGTGACTAGTGCTTTACTTTTAAGTTAAATTGTTAACTTTAGCGCTAGGAAGATAAATAAATAATAATAAACACTAACATAGACAGAAAGCAGCGCACAACAAAATTCAGAAGAAACTACACCAAGCCCTGAGCAAGGTATTATCGGTTGGTAGAAGAAAATAATGTAAACGAGCTTCAGGAAGAATATGTATGGCAAAACGATACTGAGCAGTAGGATATGTCCGAGCTTTATTTCTTAGAATAAATCGTTCCTCATTACCTTACTTTAAAGTAACCACGGGGAACGGAAAAATCTTACAATTTTTAATAGACACGGGCTCAAATAAAAATTATATTCAAAACCTATTAGTACCAAAACCAAAACAAAATGAGAAATATATACATACTGGGCAATGACACAATTAAAAGCCTAGGAGCCAGGAGTTCCGAAAAAGTCCGGTCAGTCCGAAGAAAAAAAGTATAGATTATTAATCAATTATAGGAAACTTAATGAAGTTACTATCTCAGATCTGTATTTGATCCCTGAGAAATTATTGCACAACTTGGAGGCAACAAGTATTTTTCGGTATTGGACCTCAAGAGTGGTTTTCACCAAATACCATTGAAAGACACGGACATAGAGAAAACAGCATTCGCTGTAAACGGCGGAAAATATGAACTTACGAGACTTCCGTTCGGTCTAAAAAATTTCCCATCCATTTTTCAAAGAGCTTTAGATAACATTCTGAGAGAGTACATAGGAAAACTTTGCTATGTATACGTAGACGTCATCACAGTCTTTAGCAAAAATGAAGTAGATCACGGTCAAAATCTCGAAAAGGTATTTCCAACCCTACAAAACGCCATTTTTTCAAAAACGAAGTAGATTTCTTGGGGTATACAATATCAGAAAATGGAGTTAAAACAAATACAGAAAAAATAAATGCGATTACAAAATTTCCGGTCCCGAAAACATTAAAAGATCTTCGTTCTTTTCTGGGCATGACAGGTTATTATAGGCGTTTTATAAAGGATTATGCAAAAATAGCAAAGCCCTTAACCATTCTCCTATGAGGCGAAGAACGCCGTATATCTAAGACTAAGTCAAGCAAAACTGCTATTAACCTAAGTAAAGATGCGATTACAGCATTCGAAAAACTTAAAAATACCCTCGTCTCCAGAGATGTAACACTTTCATATTCAGATTTCGGAAAAGAGTTCCAGTTGACTACCGATGCTTCAAGATACGCAAAAGGCGCAGTATTGGAACAAAATTATAAAAAAAAAACAATAAGCCCGGAGTAGCTAACGTAGTAGCGGATGGGCTATCCCGAGCCCCTGCTGAAATAAATTCAATCATCTCCTCAGGATCAGTCCACAGCGACGAAAGCTCATCACACAACCTCATATTTTCGGTAGAAGCTCCAATCAATGTATTTAAAAATCATATATACTTACTGACAGCTGACACAGATTCCTACAGTTTTGAAATACCATTTCCAACATACCACAAACATATAATTAAACAAAAGTCTTACACAGAAGAAAAACTTATAGCAATTCTAACTACCAGACTTGACCCTAAGCTTATAAATGGAATCATTACATCCGAAGAAGTAATGGGAAAAATTCAAAACATTTACCCCATCTATTTCAACTCATACAAAATAAGGTTTACTCAAAACGAAAAAGACGATGTAACTTCAGAATCTCAACAAAACGAAATAATTAAAATAAAATACAAATTTTAAAAAATTATTTTTTTCCACTAGCAATAAAGAAAATCCAAGCAATAGTTCAAGCCCGTTAAAGTTGTAAAGAATCAAAATACGTTTAACACCCTCCAAGAGGAGAAATCCAACCAACCCCTATTCCTAATTACCCAGGAGAAATAGTTCACATTGATATTTATATTACAGAAAAACATAGAATCTTAACAGGGATTGACAAATTTTTAGAGTCAAGGGCATCTGAAGATATTAAAAATCCGTTGAGGGAAATGTTGATTGTTTTCGGTATGCCGAAATGGATAATAATGGACAACGAACGCTCATTAGGTGCAGCAATCAAGTTCATGTTAGAAGATGAACTCAAAATATCAGTACACCCGACTGCTCCATATGTATCGACAAGTAACGGACAAATAGAGAGATTTCATTCAACCCTAACAGAAATTATGCGGTGCTTCAAAAAAGACAACGGGAGCATAACATTTGAGGACTTAATTTTTAAAGCAGTTCAAGAATATAATAAATCGATCCATTCTGGAACAAAAGAAAACCCCATAAATATATTTTTTAGAAGCACAATCTCCAGTTCAGCAGAAAAAAATCGAGAAGAAATTAAACAGAAAATCCAGAAGAAACAAACAGCCGACCTCGAATATCAAAATCAAGGCAAAAACAACCAAAATTTTTTAAACCTGGCAATGTAGTCCACGTAAAAATAGATAAAAGGTTAGGAACTAAACTTACACCTAGATACAAAGCTGAGAAAGTGGCAGAAAACCAAATGACCACTATTAAAACACAAACCGGAAAAATCATACATAAAAATATTATAAGAACATAATTTTTCAGGCTATTTCATGCCAGGAGATAACCACTGTGCTCGACTAATCCAACTCGCAAATCATCTCACTCGAAACCGGATTAGCGGCTAAGCAAGACGGAACATTTAAAATCATCCACATCTTTAACTTACACAGCTATGAAGAAACTCTGGCGAAGTTAGAAGATTCATTTATTTCACTCACCTCATCTCATCCAGTACACCCATATCTCTCATACGAATTAAAACAGATTCATACTGATTTACACAAAAAAGACAAAAAAGGGCAAAAGAAGCAATAGGTACTGCATGGAAATGGCTGGCGGGATCACCAGACCACCACGATTACGATATCTTAGAAAATAAAATAAATGAGCAATTAGAAAACAACAATAAACAATTAGTAATTAACAGATTAATTAACCAAAAAATTAACCAACTTACTAATGCAACTAACGCAATATTAAAATTTACCCAGAGCTCGGAAGAAATCGTAAATCAGAAAGCAAATATTTTAAAGTATAAAATTCAATTAATAAAAGAAGAAATAAACAATATAATATACGCAATTACATGGGCCAAATCTAACACAATAAACTCTTTTGTAATTACAAGCACAGAAACCACAGTAGGAAAACGAATTATTTTTTAACATAGAGGAATTATTGGAATTTGCTAAAGTTAAATTAGCCTCAAATGGCAACGACCTCATCTATATTATTATACTATTAAAACAGGTAAGTGTATAACTTTTAAAATTAAAGCAATAAAAAAACCCAAATAATCAATGATATAAAATACGAAAATTTGTTAGAGTTTAAGAGACAATTATTTGCAATTAAAAAACCTTTCGAATCCCATAATGATAAGACAATTTGTAATTCAGAAATTTTGTTCGATTTAAGTAATGATACTTATGTAAACGCTCTCCTGAACCTTCAAGAACCTGAATGTAAGATGATCAACAATCAACACATCCCAGATTTCGAGGAAATATTACCAGGCACCATACTACTGAACGACTTTAATGGGCCAGTCTCGCTAGACGAAAAACTTCTACAACTGCAAGGCTCCTTTATAATACAATACCGTAATTCAACAGTAACTATTGGCGAAACTACTTACAAATCAAAAGAAGTCGACTTAGTCGAACCACAACCACCGATATTCCAACTAATGGGAGAAAAGACGAAGTTAGACGAAGTTATCTCACTACAAATGGTCAAGGAACTCAATATAAACAACACAAAAGCGCTGGAAAAACTAAGAAGCAAAACAACTATAGAATCTTCCGTTAGCTACGGATCGGCCATCATTCTACTTCTACTAATAATAGGATCGATCACGGAACTCCTACGAAGACGTAAATCAACGGAAAGTACATCAGCTTCCGTGCCAGAAACGCAAGAAAAGCCCCCACATTCTGGACCTATTCTCTACGTCGTTGCGACCGAGGACAGTCGCGTTTAAGGAGGGAAGAGTTAATACCCAAAATTATACAAAGACCCAGACATAAGTAAGAGTAAGCATTGATTGCACTACAAATGCCCTCAATAAAGTTCACACGAACTAAGCCACGTGCACTGAGCTTGCACCTTTCGGTCAGCGATCGTGGGAATGCAGAATAGCCAATTTCCAAAGTTGATCGAACTTGGCCAAGTGCATACAACAAAAACTATAACTTAATGCATTGGCCAATGACGATTACAATTGGCCAACAGCGACAGTGAAGAATAGCAGCAACCAATAATAATGAAGAACGTTAGCAGAAAGAGCAGCAGCGGCAGAGACGGTGGTAATTGTTTAGCTTAATTAAAATCAGTTCTTAATTCAACTCTATAAAGAAAAGATTGATTTTTTGTGTACAAAATTATAATCAATCTTTTAACTTTTATATATATATATATATATAAATATGTATTTATTTTTGTTAAAAATGAGTCCAGATAAACCAAAATCTCTTGAACTTCTTGCGGATCTTAAAAGCAAGCTCAAAGAACCAGTGATTCCGCCAATTAAATGATCGAATAGAAACCGGCCAGATTCCGATTCAAGAAGTAGAACTAAATTGCCGGCTAGAGATTTTATATGCTTCAATTATTAAGGCAACTCAATTACAAAAACAGATCGAAGATATAAATGTTGACGATGAGTTCGGAGAACGATGAACGATGGATTGATCAATAATTTAAGTTTTTAGTGGCATGCTCCTCCGGCGTCCATAGAAACTGTGCGCTGGGGCTAAAAATAATTCTTAAGTTATTAACATTTAAAGTACTTAAAAATAATCATTAACGACAACGAGAGAAAATAGAAATTAAAGCTGCAACTAAAGGCACTGTTTCACACATCATTTGGCGTGTTATGGGTTGATCAATGAAAATGCTTTAATTTGTTAAACATTGTCATCAAAAAAAGCACAAATAAATAAAATTTCACAAGTTAATATTCTTGTTTAACCTTTTCTTGAAAACCTTTAAAAAATTAGGTACTCATACACCATATACAAAGCATTTACTTAAATGAATTTAAATTGTTATACACTTTGTAAAAACTTTCTGGATATACTTAAACTCCTTTTTATTTTATTTTTAAATTTCAATATGAAAAGACTTAGCTTATAAAAAAAAACACAATTGTAGAATATAACGGTTCTGTTATGAAGGTCCTATCCTAAGGAGTTTTATAACAATCGACCAATCGAAACAACTTAAATTATTTTTTAACATTTTTTGGAGTGTATAAAACTTAGCCCACATGATCTTTTTAAAATCTTTTCATTTGGCAGGCTGATATAAAAATGCCCACATAACTTTGCTTAAGCAGGCCAAACGAGAATATGTAAAATGAAGTATTTATTGAATTTAATTTCTATTGCCTCTTCACAAAAACTGATATCTTAAATTTTGTATGTTGACGGTGGGAGCGTAACGACTTATTACACCCGTTACACTGCTCCTTCTCATCTTCTGATGCAATAATAATCACATCTTACTCTTCGGGCACTGTCGGCCTAGCTGACCTCCACAACTAATAACATTTTCGAGCTCACTTCATTCGGAATAAAGGGTAAAAAAAATTTATTTCTCAAACAGACGTCATTTATACTGAATGCCGTAAAGCTGTTGACTTACGTTTCCTTTGCTGCATTTTTTAAATCTGCTTAAAAGTATTTATACCCGTTACTCGTAGAGTAAAAGGGTATATTGTATTCGTGCAAAAGTATGTAACAGGTAGAAGGAAGCGTTTCCGACCCTATAAAGTATATATATTCTTGATCAGGGTCACTAGCCGAGTCGATATAGCCATGTCCGTCTGTCCGTCTGTCCGTCTGTCTGTCCGTCTGTCTGTCCGTATGAACGCTGAGATCTCGGAAACTATAAAAGCTAGAAGATTGGCATTTTGCATGCAGATTCTAGGAGTTCCTACGCAGCGCAAGTTTGTTTCAAAAAGGTGCCATGCCCCCTTTAACGCCCACAATCGCTTATATACGATTTTAAAAATTTAAATATTTCGGAAAAGTAAAAATGCAGTTTTATTGTGTTTATCAATATCTATCGAAATGTAGAAGACCATTCGTTAAAAAGTTATGCGTGATCAAAGTTTCTATCTCCATCTCCCTCGCACTCCCTTTACCTGAGTAACGGGTATCTGATAGTCGGGGCACCCGACTATAGCGTTCTCTCTTGTTTTAAATTAAACAACTCCGACAATAAGACTGAAAATCAAACGAAAATAAATTACCAAAATATTTGGGTTTTTATTATCATTCAATGCTATTATCCGAACATTCAAGTTGCGAGAAAAGTGTGATGGGCGGCTGTTAGGAGTCCGACAGCATCACTTTAAGCCTAGTATCCAGATCGACAAACGATTACGCTAGCGTAAAAACTTTAATCTTTGCAGTGTGACCAAAAGTTTGATAGTTCATCAGATTTAAGCGTGCTACGGTCGTACTGTCAATCAGCTGGGTTTGTTGACAAGCAGTTAAAATTCAAATATCGTATTTGCGGGAAAGAGCCTTTAAAAGATATTATCAAATACCTTGGCAAGACAAGTCTGCCGCTATACAAAGAAATTAAAAAACAATTAAATTTAAATTTAACAGTTGCTTATTTTAATTTACTGATAATTATTTGCTAATTTAAAGTTCATAGCTGCACTTTTATTGTGTTTTTTTGTAAATTTTTGACATATGAAACATTTTGCTCTGACAAGAGGCACCCCAGAAGTATTAATGTTATTTTGTCCTCACATGTAAACTCTTGCAATTGACTTTTGCGGGTTTTTTGATTTTTTTTCCTCCATTTTTTAATATGTTCAGTGAGAAGCGCACGCCGAAAGATTAAATTTTTTAATCTTTGCGCTAGGGTTCACCCAAAGTTCATTTCCGCAGACTGGCAACGCTATGGAATTTTCTGGTATTTTTTTCGTCGAACAGGAGACCAACGTGAAAAAAAGGCCCGACGAAAAGTGAACGCTCTCTCTCATGACTGGCGTACGGTTTTCTTCGATCAGGATACTAGGCTTTAAAACGAAATTTTTCTTTGTCATTAAAGCCTAGTATCCAGATCGGCAAACGATTACGCTAGCGTAAAAACCTTAATCTTTGCAGTGTGACCAAAAGTTTGAGAGTTCATCAGATTTAAGCGTGCTACGGTCGTACTGTCTATCAGCTGGGTTTGTTGACAAGCAGTTAAAATTCAAATATCGTATTTGCGGGAAAGAGCCTTTAAAAGATATTATCAAATACCTTGGCAAGACAAGTCTGCCACTGTACAAAGAAATTAAAAAACAATTCAATTTAAATTTTACAGTTGCTTATTGTAATTTACTGATAATTATTTGCTGCACTTTTATTGTGTTTTTCGTAAGTTTTTGACATATGAAACATTTTGCTCTGACAAGAGGCACCACAGAAGTATTAATGTTATTTTAAGAAAATTTTAATAAAATGTACGCATTTTATTAAAATTTTCTTAATGTTGGTTTTGTATCGACCTGTTAAACAATAATTGTAGTGTTATTGAATTACTCGAGGTCATACGTTGGTTATATTTTAATTTCTTTTATAACACAACGTTTTTATTTTTTACTTAACGTTTTATTTAGGGAATAGATTTATTTGCAGGGTTCTGTGGAAATAAGTTTCAGTTAAATACTTAATCCAACAAAAAAGTTTGATTGCTCGAATTCTTTTTAAGCAGCTTTTCGGCGGGTTTACCCTGCCACTTGGATCAGTGCAGTCCACTGCAATAAGATCCCCTATTGTCAATGTAGTCAGTCAAATGTTTTTAACACAACTAGTGACAGTGACATATAAACAAAAAAAAAGGGCAAGTGCAAGTGCAGGTCAAAGCACTCTAATTGCATAGTGTTTTTTTTATTGTTGCCCGCGGCGTGTCGGTGTTGGTAGGAAAAATACACAGCAGCTCCTGCTCAAAGTATCGGGCCGCGAAATACCCTGTTTGCCACAGAACTTCTGTGACAGAAGTACTGCTGCCAGAGGGATGCCCTGCGATTGTTCGATGTGCAAGAGGAAAGTGGCAGCTTTATTAAAAGACCCCAAAGCAGGTATTTGTGCAAAAATTGAAAGCTTGAGTTTATAAAAAATAATTTAATTGTTTATTGTCGTGTGCTGAAAAATTGCCACTCACTTTCAATTCTTGGCACGGACGTATCGATATAGTAGAGCTATACACATACACACACATATACATGCAAAATTTAATTGTGTTATATTTTTGCAATAACTGTCGCCCCCAGTTTTTATTTAATTGAAACTCGAAAATTAATAGTTGGTAAAATCATCCCAGCCGCTATACATTACCAATACATAAGCCCTCACATACAAGCAGCTGCAGCGGTGAATTTTTTTCGTTTTTTATTTCGCTTTCGCTTGACCGCCGTTAGCGTTTGGCGCGCTGACGATCAAAGTGACGCGCTGCCATGCATCCGGACTGGTATACTGATTTTTGCCGTCATTTGCAACCACTATTAATTTAGATACTTCGTGGCTCGATATTCAATTTATTATTATTTTCGTCGTTTTCATTGTGGATAATTATTAAAATATTTTTTTCGAACAAATTTAATAATTAAATTAAATAATAATTTACTCTTGGTCTTTGTTTCGAAAATTTTTTTGACATTTGTCGACGTTCTAATTAATTTATTATTTTTTGGACAAATAATTTATTTATATGTATAAGTTAAAAGATTGATTATTATTTTATATAACAAAAAATCAATCTTTTCTTTATTGAGTTGGATTAAGAACTGATTTTAATTAAGCTAAACAATTACCACCGTCTCTGCCGCTGCTGCTCTTTCTGCTAACGTTCCTTATTATTATTGGTTGCTGCTATTCTTCGCTGTTGGCCAATTTTAATGCCAATGCATTCAAGTTATAGTTTTTGTTGAATGCACTTGGCCAAGTTCGATCAACTTTGGAAATTGGCTATTCTGCATTCCCACGATCGCTGACCGAAAGGTGCAAGCTCAGCGCACGTGGCTTAGTTCGTGTGAACTTTATTGAGGGCATTTGTAGAGCAATCAATGCTTACTCTTACTTATGTCTGGGTCTTTATATAATTTTGGGTGTTAACTCTTCCCTCCTTAAACGCGACTGTCCTCGGTCGCAACGACGTAGAGAATAGGTCCAGAATGTGGGGGCTTTTCTTGCGTTTCTGGCACGGAAGCTGATGTACTTTCCGTTGATTTACGTCTTCGTAGGAGTTCCGTGATCGATCCTATTATTAGTAGAAGTAGAATGATGGCCGATCCGTAGCTAACGGAAGATTCTATAGTTGTTTTGCTTCTTGGTTTTTCCAGTGCTTTTGTGTTGTTTATATTGAGTTCCTTGACCATTTGTAGTGAGATAACTTCGTCTAACTTCGTCTTTTCTCCCATTAGTTGGAATATCGGTGGTTGTGGTTCGACTAAGTTGACTTCTTTTGATTTGTAAGTAGTTTCGCCAATAGTTACTGTTGAATTACGGTATTGTATTATAAAGGAGCCTTGCAGTTGTAGAAGTTTTTCGTCTAGCGAGACTGGCCCATTGAAGTCGTTCAGTAGTATGGTGCCTGGCAGTATTTCCTCGAAGTCTGGGATGTGTTTATTGTTGATCATCTTATCTTCAGGTTCTTGAAGGTTCAGGAGAGCTTTTACACAAGTATCATTACTTAAATCTAACAAATTTTCTGAATTACAAATTACAAATAATCGTCTCTTACACTCTAACAAATTTTCGTATTTTATATCATTGATTATTTGGGTTTTTTTTATTGCTTTAATTTTAAAAGTTATACACTTACCTGTTTTAATAGTATAATAATATAGATGAGGTCGTTGCCATTTGAGGCTAATTTAACTTTAGCAAATTCCAATAATTCCTCTATGTTAAAAAATAATTCGTTTTCCTACTGTGGTTTCTGTGCTTGTAATTACAAAAGAGTTTATTGTGTTAGATTTGGCCCATGTAATTGCGTATATTATATTGTTTATTTCTTCTTTTATTAATTGAATTTTATACTTTAAAATATTTGCTTTCTGATTTACGATTTCTTCCGAGCGCTGGGTAAATTTTAATATTGCGTTAGTTGCATTAGTAAGTTGGTTAATTTTTTGGTTAATTAATCTGTTAATTACTAATTGTTTATTGTTGTTTTCTAATTGCTCATTTATTTTATTTTCTAAGATATCGTAATCGTGGTGGTCTGGTGATCCCGCCAGCCATTTCCATGCAGTACCTATTGCTTCTTTTGCCCTTTTTTGTCTTTTTTGTGTAAATCAGTATGAATCTGTTTTAATTCGTATGAGAGATATGGGTGTACTGGATGAGATGAGGTGAGTGAAATAAATGAATCTTCTAACTTCGCCAGAGTTTCTTCATAGCTGTGTAAGTTAAAGATGTGGATGATTTTAAATGTTCCGTCTTGCTTAGCCGCTAATCCGGTTTCGAGTGAGATGATTTGCGAGTTGGATTAGTCGAGCACAGTGGTTATCTCCTGGCATGAAATAGCCTGAAAAATTATGTTCTTATAATATTTTTATGTATGATTTTTCCGGTTTGTGTTTTAATAGTGGTCATTTTGTTTTCTGCCACTTTCTCAGCTTTGTATCTACATAGGTGTAAGTTTAGTTCCTAACCTTTTATCTATTTTTACGTGGACTACATTGCCAGGTTTAAAAAATTTTGGTTGTTTTTGCCTTGATTTTGATATTCGAGGTCGGCTGTTTGTTTCTTCTGGATTTTCTGTTTAATTTCTTCTCGATTTTTTTCTGCTGAACTGGAGATTGTGCTTCTAAAAAATATATTTAAGGGGTTTTCTTTTGTTACAGAATGGATCGATTTATTATATTCTTGAACTGCTTTAAAAATTAAGTCCTCAAATGTTATGCTCCCGTTGTCTTTTTTGAAGCACCGCATAATTTCTGTTAGGGTTGAATGAAATCTCTCTATTTGTCCGTTACTTGTCGATGCATATGGAGCAGTCGTGTGTACTGATATTTTGAGTTCATCTTCTAACATGAACTTAATTGCTGCTGAACCTAATGAGCGTTCGTTGTCCATTATTATCCATTTCGGCATACCGAAAACAATCAACATTTCCCTCAACGGATTTTTAATATCTTCAGATGCCCTTGACTCTAAAAATTTGTCAATCCCTGTTAAGATTCTATGTTTTTCTGTAATATAAATATCAATGTGAACTATTTCTCCTGGGTAATTAGGAAAAGTGGTTGGTTGGATTTCTCCTCTTGGAGGGTGTTTAACGTATTTTGATTCTTTACAACTTTGACGAGCTTGAACTATTGCTTGGATTTTCTTTATTGCTAGTGGAAGAAAATAATTTTTTAAAATTTGTATTTTATTTTCTTTTGTTTCTCTATGGGCTCTTTTATGTTCGAGGGTAATTATTTCGTTTTGTTGAGATTCTGAAGTTACATCGTCTTTTTCGTTTTGAGTAAACCTTATTTTGTATGAGTTGAAATAGATGGGGTAAATGTTTTGAATTTTTCCCATTACTTCTTCGGATGTAATGATTCCATTTATAAGCTTAGGGTCAAGTCTGGTAGTTAGAATTGCTATAAGTTTTTCTTCTGTGTAAGACTTTTGTTTAATTATATGTTTGTGGTATGTTGGAAATGGTATTTCAAAACTGTAGGAATCTGTGTCAGCTGTCAGTAAGTATATATGATTTTTAAATACATTGATTGGAGCTTCTACCGAAAATATGAGGTTGTGTGATGAGCTTTCGTCGCTGTGGACTGATCCTGAGGAGATGATTGAATTTATTTCAGCAGGGGCTCGGGATAGCCCATCCGCTACTACGTTAGCTACTCCGGGCTTATTGTTTTTTTTTTATAATTTTGTTCCAATACTGCGCCTTTTGCGTAGCTTGAAGCATCGGTAGTCAACTGGAACTCTTTTCCGAAATCTGAATATGAAAGTGTTACATCTCTGGAGACGAGGGTATTTTTAAGTTTTTCGAATGCTGTAATCGCATCTTTACTTAGGTTAATAGCAGTTTTGCTTGACTTAGTCTTAGATATACGGCGTTCTTCGCCTCATAGGAGAATGGTTAAGGGCTTTGCTATTTTTGCATAATCCTTTATAAAACGCCTATAATAACCTGTCATGCCCAGAAAAGAACGAAGATCTTTTAATGTTTTCGGGACCGGAAATTTTGTAATCGCATTTATTTTTTCTGTATTTGTTTTAACTCCATTTTCTGATATTGTATACCCCAAGAAATCTACTTCGTTTTTGAAAAAATGGCGTTTTGTAGGGTTGGAAATACCTTTTCGAGATTTTGACCGTGATCTACTTCATTTTTGCTAAAGACTGTGATGACGTCTACGTATACATAGCAAAGTTTTCCTATGTACTCTCTCAGAATGTTATCTAAAGCTCTTTGAAAAATGGATGGGAAATTTTTTAGACCGAACGGAAGTCTCGTAAGTTCATATTTTCCGCCGTTTACAGCGAATGCTGTTTTCTCTATGTCCGTGTCTTTCAATGGTATTTGGTGAAAACCACTCTTGAGGTCCAATACCGAAAAATACTTGTTGCCTCCAAGTTGTGCAATAATTTCGGCTATCTCAGGGATCAAATACAGATCTGAGATAGTAACTTCATTAAGTTTCCTATAATCGATTAATAATCTATACTTTTTTTCTTCGGACTGACCGGACTTTTTCGGAACTCCTGGCTCCTAGGCTTTTAATTGTGTCATTGCCCAGTATGTATATATTTCTCATTTTGTTTTGGTTTTGGTACTAATAGGTTTTGAATATAATTTTTATTTGAGCCCGTGTCTATTAAAAATTGTAAGATTTTTCCGTTCCCCGTGGTTATTTTAAAGTAAGGGAATGAGGAACGATTTATTCTAAGAAATAAAGCTCGGACATATCCTGCTGCTCAGTATCGTTTTGCCATACATATTCTTCCTGAAGCTCGCTTACATTATTTTCTTTTACCAACCGATAATACCTTGCTCAGGGCTTGGTGTAGTTTCTTCTGAATTTTGTTGTGCGCTGCTTTCTGTCTATGTTAGTGTTTGTAACGTTGGAAGCACTGAGAGGTCTTTTCCCTGCATAATCGATATTTGCCGGCCTGTTTATATAATTTATATGACGCGAGCGAACTGACTGATCGACCTCCATAGGTACCGGTTTCGGTTGGGATCGTGGAGGTTTTGGGGTGCTGTAGCATGCTACTGCACCGGCCTGATTTGTATAGGGCTGTTTAAAAGATTTAAATTGGTTAGGCTGGGTAATTGGGATTGCCCCAGTTACGGGTACCCACTGAATTTGGTTCGTTTTATGATAGAGTTGTGGATCGAAGTTTTGTTTGACGGCTACCATCCTATATGGCTGTTGGGGTTTTGGAGTAAAGGTGCCTTTCCTAAATATGGAATTTTTGGTGTTTGACTATTCCTAGTGCTCTGATTCTCAAGTAGACTCCACAGATGTAGGGAATCTTCATATAATTTTAGGTGTTAATTTATATATATATAAATAAATTATTTATCAAAAAAACAAGAGAGAACGCTATAGTCGAGTGCCTTGACTATTAGATACCCGTTACTCAGCTAAACAACTTAATATAAATATGCCTTCTTGTATGTTTTTCGCCGCTCGAATCAGCTCCCGATTTTTATGTTAAAATCGGTACCCAGGAAAACCTCCAATTTGGCAAACTTGATTTGATTTGCATAGTTCTTGGGATATAGTTCGGTATTGACAAATAAAAGCCATCGCCATTTCCTTTAATAGAAATCCTTATCGAGAATTAACTTTGACTCTGTTGAGCACCTTGGCCAGCTGTTCCAAAATCATCCGTTAGATGGCGCTATTGTATACGCCATGAAAAACGGAAATGCAGGCGCTAGCCAGGCTTAAGCGTTTAATGGGTTTTTGGGCGTTAGAGTGGGCGTGACAAACTTTTATTTGGCCAATCGATAGGTATTGACGAAACAAATACATATAAAAAAAATTTTCATAATAGCATCAAAACTGTGGCCACAGCTTGTGGCTTGTGGGCGTCAGAGGGGGCGTGGCACCATTTTGAAATAAACTTGCGCTGCGTAGGAACTCCTAAAATCTACATGCAAAATGCCAATCTTCTAGCTTTTATAGTTTCCGAGATCTCAGCGTTCATACGGACAGACAGACAGACAGACGGACAGACAGACGGACAGACGGACATGGCTAGATCGACTCGGCTAGTGATCCTGAACAAGAATATATATACTTTATAGGGTCGGAAACGCTTCCTTCTACCTGTTACATACTTTTGCACGAATATAATATACCCTTTTACTCTACGAGTAACGGGTATAATAATAAATTAATGAAATAAATCAATTTTAAAACAGGATAATTGTTTAATTGGAATGACGACAAATGTTAAATAAATTTTCGAAACAAAAACCAAGAGTAAATTATTATTTAATTTAATTATTAAATTTGTTCGAAAAAATTATTTTAACAATTATCCACAATGAAAACGACGAAAAATAATAATAAATTGAATATCGAGCCACGAAGTATCTAAATTAATAGTGGTTGCAAATGACGGCAAAAATCAGTATACCAGTCCGGATGCATGGCAGCGCGTCACTTTGATCGTCAGCGCGCCAAACGCTAACGGCGGTCAAGCGAAAGCGAAATAAAAAACGAAAAAAATTCACCGCTGCAGCTGCTTGTATGTGAGGGCTTATGTATTGGTAATGTATAGCGGCTGGGATGATTTTACCAATTATTAATTTTCGAGTTTCAATTAAATAAAAACTGGGGGCGACAGTGATTGCAATAATATAACACAATTAAATTTTGCATGTATATGTATGTGTATGTGTATAGCTCTACTATATCGATACGTCTGTGCCAAGAAGCGAGGTGCAATTTTTCAGCACACGACAATAAACAAGTAAATATTTTTTTGTTATAAACTCAAGCTTTTAATTTATGCACAAATACCTACTTTGGCGTCTTTTAATCCAGCTGCAACTTTTCTCTTGCACATCGAACAATCGCAGGGCATCCCTCTGGCAGCAGTACTTCTGTGGCAAACGGGGTATTTCGCGACCGGCCCGATACTTTGAGCAGGAGCTGCTGTGTATTTTTCCTACCAACACCGGGCAACAATAAAAAAATACTATGCAATTTGAGTGTTTTGACCTGCACTTGCACTTGCACTTTTTTTTTTTTTGTTTATAGTGACACACAAACTAGTTGCCAAAATGAAAAATGAGATTGTTTTCTAATTTAATCAAAACCGAAAAACGGCTCAATTCAATTTCAACGAATGACAAAAGTACTTAGAGCCTAGATTAACGAATGTTGGCGAAGACGGTGCGATTTCGCCGAGAGCGAGAGAGAACTTTATTGTGCTCCCGCCTTCGCCCTACTCTAACTTACACTAAACTTCAAGTTTTTAACAATTTCATAAAAAAGTATATAAGTGAGCCAACAATAACTATATATTACATTAAGTATATTATGACTTGCTCCTCTTTCTATTAAATATTTGTGAATTCAATTTTTTTTCGTTATCTAACCAAACTATTTGAATTACGTGGAGTAGAGACAGGCTAACTTCTACTCAACTCCAAAATCAGAGTTGGTGACAATCGTGGTTACTTTTTTTTAATTGCATCGTTAGCACCCATCGAAATATTGTTGATTAAGGGCGCAAATGGATAAGCGTGTTAAAAACATTTGACTGACTACATTGACAATAGGGGATCTTATTGCAGTGAACTACAGTGATCCAAGTGGCAGTATAAACCCGCCGAAACGCTGCTTAATGAATTCGAGCAATCAAACTTTTTTGTTGGATTAAGTATTTAACTGAAACTTATTTCCACAGAACCCTGCGAATAAATCCATTCCCCAAAAAAACGTAAATTTTATTAAAATTTTCTTAAATTTTTTTAGATTATTAAGCTACTTGCTAAATTTACTCTTAAACTTGTAAAACTGTCCATTGGAAAAACAGTCGTCAATTTGATCTATGTCAGCTTTTTTTTAAGATTTTTAAAAATTATTTATTGTCATGGTTAAACTTTTACAGGAAACTGTGGGCATTTAACTTATTAGATATGTAAGATGACGTTAAAGGAATTACTGCAAAGAAATTCAATGGCATAATGAACACTATCTTCCACCTTAGTGACAGAGGTTATTGATTTGTATGTAACGTACAAACTGTACAATTATTTTAAAAGCTGATATTTTATTGAAAAAGATCTGTTGCTTGTTTTATTTAAGGTCGACCATAATGTGATAGCACTAACAAAGTATTGGGGTTTTTATTTTCAAAATTTCTTTTTTAACAGGTTGCTGATAAGCAGTTTAATGACAAAGAAAAAGTTCGTTTTAAAGCCTAGTATCCTGATCGACGAAAACCGTACGCCAGTCAAGCCTAGTATCCTGATCGACGAAAACCGTACGCCAGTCATGAGAGAGAGCGAGAGGCAAACAGCTGGCGTTCACTTTTCGTCGGGCCTTTTTTTCACGTCGGTCTCCTGTTCGACGAAAAAAATACCAGAAAATTCCATAGCGTTGCCAGTCTGCGGAAATGAACTTTGGGTGAACCCTAGCGCAAAGATTAAAAAATTTAATCTTTCAGCGTGCGCTTCTCACTGAATGTAGGGAAAAAATCAAAAAACCCGCAAAAGTCGATTGCAGGAGTTAACATGTGAGGACAAAATAACATTAATACTTCTGGGGTGCCTCTTGTCAGAGCAAAATGTTTCATATGTAAAAAATTTACGAAAAACACAATAAAAGTGCAGCTATGAACTTTAAATTAGCAAATAATTATCAGTAAATTAAAATAAGCAACTGTTAAATTTAAATTGAATTGTTTTTTAATTTCTTTGTACAGCGGCAGACTTGTCTTGCCAAGGTATTTGATAATATCTTTTAAAGGCTCTTTCCCGCAAATACGATATTTGAATTTTAACTGCTTGTCAACAAACCCAGCTGATTGACAGTACGACCGTAGCACGCTTAAATCTGATGAACTCTCAAACTTTTGGTCACACTGCAAAGATTAAGGTTTTTACGCTAGCGTAATCGTTTGCCGATCTGGATACTAGGCTTCATGAGAGAGAGCGTTCACTTTTCGTCGGGCCTTTTTTTCACGTTGGTCTCCTGTTCGACGAAAAAAATACCAGAAAATTCCATAGCGTTGCCAGTCTGCGGAAATGAACTTTGGGTGAACCCTAGCGCAAAGATTAAAAAATTTAATCTTTCGGCGTGCGCTTCTCACTGAACATATTAAAAAATGGAGGAAAAAAAATCAAAAAACCCGCAAAAGTCAATTGCAAGAGTTTACATGTGAGGACAAAATAACATTAATACTTCTGGGGTGCCTCTTGTCAGAGCAAAATGTTTCATATGTCAAAAATTTACAAAAAAAAACACAATAAAAGTGCAGCTATGAACTTTAAATTAGCAAATAATTATCAGTAAATTAAAATAAGCAACTGTTAAATTTAAATTTAATTGTTTTTTAATTTCTTTGTATAGCGGCAGACTTGTCTTGCCAAGGTATTTGATAATATCTTTTAAAGGCTCTTTCCCGCAAATACGATATTTGAATTTTAACTGCTTGTCAAAAAACCCAGCTGATTGACAGTACGACCGTAGCACGCTTAAATCTGATGAACTATCAAACTTTTGGTCACACTGCAAAGATTAAAGTTTTTACGCTAGCGTAATCGTTTGTCGATCTGGATACTAGGCTTAAAGTGATGCTGTCGGACTCCTAACAGCCGCCCATCACACTTTTCTCGCAACTTGAATGTTCGGATAATAGCATTGAATGATAATAAAAACCCAAATATTTTGGTAATTTATTTTCGTTTGATTTTCAGTCTTATTGTCGGAGTTGTTTAATTTAAAACAAGAGAGAACGCTATAGTCGGGTGCCCCGACTATCAGATACCCGTTACTCAGGTAAAGGGAGTGCGAGGGAGATGGAGATAGAAACATTGATCACGCATAACTTTTTAACGAATGGTCTTCTACATTTCGATAGATATTGATAAACACAATAAAACTGCATTTTTACTTTTCCGAAATATTTAAATTTTTAAAATCGTATATAAGCGATTGTGGGCGTTAAAGGGGGCATGGCACCTTTTTGAAACAAACTTGCGCTGCGTAGGAACTCCTAGAATCTGCATGCAAAATGCCAATCTTCTAGCTTTTATAGTTTCCGAGATCTCAGCGTTCATACGGACAGACAGACGGACAGACAGACGGACAGACGGACAGACGGACATGGCTATATCGACTCGGCTAGTGACCCTGATCAAGAATATATATACTTTATAGGGTCGGAAACGCTTCCTTCTACCTGTTACATACTTTTGCACGAATACAATATACCCTTTTACTCTACGAGTAACGGGTATAAATACTTTTAAGCAGATTTAAAAAATGCAGCAAAGGAAACGTAAGTCAACAGCTTTACGGCATTCAGTATAAATGACGTCTGTTTGAGAAATAAATTTTTTTACCCTTTATTCCGAATGAAGTGAGCTCGAAAATGTTATTAGTTGTGGAGGTCAGCTAGGCCGACAGTGCCCGAAGAGTAAGATGTGATTATTATTGCATCAGAAGATGAGAAGGAGCAGTGTAACGGGTGTAATAAGTCGTTACGCTCCCACCGTCAACATACAAAATTTAAGATATCAGTTTTTGTGAAGAGGCAATAGAAATTAAATTCAATAAATACTTCATTTTACATATTCTCGTTTGGCCTGCTTAAGCAAAGTTATTTGGGCATTTTTATATCAGCCTGCCAAATGAAAAGATTTTAAAAAGATCATGTGGGCTAAGTTTTATACACTCCAAAAAATGTTAAAAAATAATTTAAGTTGTTTCGATTGGTCGATTGTTATAAAACTCCTTAGGATAGGACCTTCATAACAGAACCGTTATATTCTACAATTGTGTTTTTTTTTATAAGCTAAGTCTTTTCATATTGAAATTTAAAAATAAAATAAAAAGGAGTTTAAGTATATCCAGAAAGTTTTTACAAAGTGTATAACAATTTAAATTTATTTAAGTAAATGCTTTGTATATGGTGTATGAGTACCTAATTTTTTAAAGATTTTCAAGAAAAGGTTAAACAAGAATATTAACTTGTGAAATTTTATTTATTTGTGCTTGTTTTGATGACAATGTTTAACAAATTAAAGCACTTTCATTGATCAACCCATAACAAGCCAAATGATGTGTGAAAGAGTGCCTTTGGTTGGAGCTTTAATTTATATTTTCTCTCGTTGTCGTTAATGATTATTTTTAAGTACTTTAAATGTTAAAAACTTTTTAGCCCCATGGACGCGAGAGGAGCATGCCACTTAAATTTTAAATTATTGATCAATCTATCGTTTGGGTTGCTTTTTCGTTTATCCGATAACCTTCTCAAAATATTTAGTTGGTGTTTTCATCCCATAGTCCAAAATGGTAGACGCTGTATTAAATCAAGTTTCACAGAAAGACGGTTAATTATTTATTTAGGTCAGAGCGGAAAAAACTTACGCGATGCAGCTGCAGTAGTTTCTTATACCAACATAAGTGCACGACATCAATGGATATTGGGTTGTGGTACTTAAATTATAAACTTGTTTCTCCTCTTTAATTCCAGAACTTCTGCTCAATGCCATACTTAGTCTGTTTTGTTCGTAATTGGGTAAAAGCTCTCTGTTTCGTTTTCCATATCGGGATCCAAGAAAAAAACGATCGTGGAACTATAATACGTCTGGGCTGTAAGCTTTCTGTATTTGCTGTGCTTCCGGATGCAGTCATTTCGCTTGATCGGCCATAACGGCTACTCACGAAAAAAACTGGTCGTTTTTAATTCCTAAAAAAAGGGAGAGTGTTAACATAAAATATATTATATTTGTATGTATCTACCGGAAAACAAAAAAGATCGACAAATAAATTAATTTTAATGTCAAAATGTAAAATCATATTTATTTTTGTTGGGATGCCCAAACCTCGTGAAGTATAAAATTAGTTGTTGGACTGTTAAGTTTATTTCTGAAGATATCATTGTTTAGTTACATAAAATTAAAATTGCAGCCTTGGGACAGGGAAACCCAAGTTCAGCCCTGTCTAGTCGATCAATAACATATAGCCCTGACTATCGGCCAGTGCCGATGCTTATGACAGACTATCGGCCAGTGCCGATGCTTAAGACAGGTCACTGGTTTTCGAGTAGTTCAACCGTTCGGTTAAAATAGTCGCCAAGCGCGATTTCTCCTCTTCGACTTTCACAATATTGTTTACCGAATTTGACATTAACCACGGCGTTGGGCCTGATGTCAACAAGTCCGGATCCGCTGCACCTTGGTTGGTGTCCGCTGGGAAAGGTATAATTAATTTCATGGATGAATATATGGATTTAAGGCATATGGTCGAGGTAAAAAATGAAGCAAATATTTTTTACCACATCAGGCAGATACTAGGTGTTCCAGCCTAACGATCAAGCTCAGAGTAGATTTTGATGCTTCAGCCAAAACTACCAGTAATAGAAGCTGGAACGATATAATGTGGATTGGCCAACGAGTTCAAAAATACATTTTTGATTGCATTATCTAGTGGAGAAAATGTGAATATGTGGTATCTGCGGATATCGAAAATATGCTTCGCCAAATAAAATTAAATGAAAAGGATCAAAAATATCAATATATTTTATGGAAAAATTCTCCAAATGAAAATATCAAGAAATACAAATTGACAACAGTCACGAATGGACTGATTCTGCTCCATATTTGGCCACCAGAGTTCTGGTGGATATAGCAGACAAATGCCAAAAAATAAACATTAGTGAGATATTTATTTATTTATTTATAATAGATAGAGTAGTTTACAAAACTAAGCTAACTTAGATAGTATAGCTCTGGCTGCATGGCCTTACCCTAATATTAAGTAATTGGCTAGTTGATTGTTGTGTTTGTTAGGAACTTTTTTTTAAATTTTGTGGTATAATTCTGTTTTTTAAGGAAAAGTAGGATTTTTTTTATGTTGTCTGGGTCAGGGTTGCTAAGGAGGCTTAGGGGGTTAGTTTTTCTAAATATGGTTTGTTTGGTTTGTAGGAGTGATGGGCACGAGTTTAGGATATGATTTATTGAAATGTCACCTTGGCAAAACGGACAAATTGGTGTTAAATTTCGATCTAAATATAGTTGGCGAGTTATGTTTGTGTGTCCTAGTCGAAGTCGTATTATTTTTATTTGGTCAAGTCTGGTCAAGTTTTGGTGGGACTGTTTTAAGTAGTCCCAGGTGTGTGAGGTATTCGTATTAATTGATTGGTACCATTGACTGCAATGTATAATGTTTTCCGTTTGTTTTATCGCATATTCATATTTAAGATGTCTTTTTATGTCTACGTTATTTATGTTTGGGGTGAAGATAAGTGGCATATTGTTTGCTGACTTTGCGGCTTGATCGACTAGATCATTTCCTTTTATTCCTGCATGACCAAGAATCCAGATTATTTTTATTTTAGGGGCATATTGGGTTAATAGTGATCTGATTCTGTTTGGGTAGAAGTTGTTGTTATTTGAGTTCTGTATTGAGTCTATTGCTGCTAGGGAGTCGGAACAGATAATGAATTTGCCTGTTTGGTTTTTAATAATTTCGATTGCTTCTAGGATGTCGATTGTTTCGGAGGTGAGGACAGATGAATAATGGGGCAGTGTGCCATATTTTAAAATGTTTGTTTCTGTTGTAATGGCATACGTTATTATGCCATTCATTTTTGAACCGTCGGTGAATATGAGATTATGTGGTTTAAGTTTATTCTTTGCGTGATCAAACAGTTTTCGGTATGTTTCTGGGGATGTTTCCTGTTTCTTGTACGTTCGGAGTGATGTGTCTATTAGATTGGGGAGTGTCCAGGAAGGTTTAAATTTGTGAAGTTTTATTGGTTTGTAAGGTAGATTAAGTACTAGGCTTAGTTTGATTGTCTGGTCTATTATTGGTGGTGTTTTCCTTTTGGTTTTTTTATGCTTGATAAACTTGTGAATTGGTGTGTTTTTAGAAAAAAATAAGTTTTGAGATAGTTTGGCAGTTTGAAGGTATCGTCTCATTTCTAGTGGAGGAATATTTGCTTCGCATAGTAAGTTATTTATTGGAGTAGAGCGATAGGTTCAGAGAGCTAGACGGATTGCAGAGTTAAACGGTGTTTTTACTTTGTTTAAAATACTTTTGGGAGAGTGTCCGTATAGAAACAGACCGAAGTCTACTTTGGCTATGACTGTTGCCTTCGCGACATTGAGTAGTGTGTATGTATTGCAGTTAAATTTAAGACTAGATAAGCATTTTATTATGTTTTTATTTGTTGTTTATTATTAATTTTGTATCATTTCACGGTAAAATAAAATACCAGGGTATCTTATGGTGGCCAGCTGATGATCGTTATGAGGTAGCACAGCACGCGTTGCTACCGGCTCTGCTCATTCGGGTCAATGGAGGGGTTTTTCTCTACGTGTACTACTCGCAGTTGCTGGCTTTGCATACATAACGTTATTTGACCTCGCGTGCATCGGGATTGAAAAGGGATTCGCAAACTCTCATTAAGATAAGAAAAGGTAACCAAGCGATCGACAGTAGAGAACAAAAACACTAAAACATGTTGACTTGAATGTTCCTGGTGTTGTCGATGGCTCAGCAACGTGTAATAGCCCTCCCAATCATGATCATATTCTCCAGTTAATAAAAAATATTTTTTATTATGAATAGGGTATATTTAAATTCGGGCATTATTTTTGTTCAGGCGCGAAAAGAAGTGGTTTACGTTAGCAATATTAATTCTCTTTTATTGTGTTTTCTTTTAGTTTTTCTTTTAATCATCGCCGTTTAGGCACTTAATTTCTTTTAATTGGCTTTAACTTTACTTTTTGCATGTGTTGATCCAAAAACGAGGGAGAACGCTATAGTCGAGTGCCTCGACTATCAGATATCCGTTACTCAGCGAAACAATTTAATATAAAATTGGCTTCTTGTATGTTTATCGCCGACAGCTGTTCCAAAGTCATCCGTTAGATGGCGCTATTGTATTGCGGAAATGTAGGCGCTAGCCAGGCTTAAGCGTTTAATGGGTTTTTGGGCGTTAGAGTGGGCGTGGCAAACTTTTATTAGGCCAATCGATATGCATTGACGAAAGAAATACATATTAAATTAAGTTTTCATAATAGCATCACAACTGAGGACACAGATTGTGGCTTGTGGGCGTCAGAAAGGGCGTGGCACCATTTTGAAACAAACTTGCGCTGCGTAAGACCTCCTAAAATCTACATGCAGAATGCCAATCTTCTAGCTTTTATAGTTTCCGAGATCTTAGCGTTCATACGGACAGACAGACGGATAGACCGACGGACAGACAGATAGATGGACAGAAGGGCATGGATAGATCGACTCGGCTAGTGATCCTGAGAATATATATACTTTATATGGTCGAAAACGCTTCCTTCTACCTGTTACATACTTTTGCAGGAATACAATATACCTTTTACTCTACGAGTAACGGGTATAACAAGACAGGTTTGGGTAAACTTACCGCTCCATTTCCAGTCGGTCAAAAGCACTTTCGGCGATTCTGCGGGGAGGCGTTATGTAAACCTACATATAAGCTTTTAGATTGTAAGGAAGTTCTTTTGCTGGGATATTGTGCTCAGGGCTCGCAGGGCCACTTACAATAATTTATTTCAGTTCAAGGACTCAAGGGAGGGGCGAGATAAAATGACCCTATTCAGACTCCGTGGCCGGAACTCACAGCGGGTTTGGATCCGACAATCGAGCAGAGCTCCGTCGTAATCCCTACCCGCCACGCGCCTCGGAACCCGCAATGATCCTTGGATCTGACAAACGAGGCTAGCTCCGTCGTAATCCTTGGTCACCACGCGGTCCGGCAACGATCGACAAAAAAAACAGCAACAAAAAGAAAAGGAAGAGGGGTTTGTGCGCCACCCAAAGATGCCGACTCCGTCGTAATCTCTCTCAGCCGCACGTTCCGGAACCCGCACTGACCCTGGACCCGACAAACAAGCCTAGCTCCGTCGTAATCCACGGCCACTACGCGCTCCGGGACCGGCAACAGCCTCGGATCCGACAAGCGAGTGCAAGACTCCGTCGTAATCCTTGGCCACCACCCGGTCCGACCACGATCGGCAGAGAAGGGGGGTTTTCCGAGATGGAGGTAAGAGAAAATCGTTCCCATTCCCCTCCTACGTTCACTCACACACAAAACACGGTCAGGCAAATAGCTTTTGGATTTTTAATACTTGGTTTTCTTTATTTAAGTTTTGTGCAAGGGGTGTACAAAGCCCCTTGTCACGCCACTCCAGTCCAGTCGTTGTTTTTCAAAACAAAATATATTCGGCAAAATATATATAGTAGACGCTTACGTTTCCGTCCACAGTAAATCCAGCCTTGCCACGGCTAACTTTAAGGAGCGCCGACGACATCAGTCGCAAAATACTACTAATAGCGCTACCTGGAGGGCGGATGAAAGAAAACGCTGACCAGAACGAGACGCCTCCGAGGAGCGCCGACGACAGCAGTCACAAATTACTACTAATCGCGCTACCTGGAGGGCGGATGAAGACAATCGCAGACCAGAGCGAGAACAGGACGCTTTTCTCACGCTCTTGCCAGGGCTAACTTCGAGGAGCGCCGACTAGAGCAGTCGCAAAATACTGCTAACCAAGTAACCTGGAGGGCGGATGAAGGAAATTGCAGACCAGAGCGAGAACATGACACTATAGTTCTCGGGCTTGCCAGGGCTAACTCCGAGGAGCGCCGACGACAGCAGTCGCAAAATACTGTTAATCGCGCTAACTGGAAGGCGGATGAAGGAAAGCGAAGACCAGAGCGAGAACAGGACGCTATTACTCACGCTCTTGCCACGGCTAACTTTGAGGAGCGCCGACGACAGCAGTCGCAAAATACTGACAGTCGTGTCACCTGGCGGCCGGATGAAGGAAATCGAAAACCAGAGCAAGAACAGGACGCTATAGCTCACGGGCTTGCCATAGCTTACTCCGGGGAGCGCCGAGGACAGCAGTCGCAAAATACTGTTAATCGCGCTACCTGGAGGGCGGATGAAGGAAATCGCAGACCAGAGCAAGAACAGGACGCTATTGCTCACGCTCTTTCCAGGGCTAACTTCCAGGAGTGCCGACGACAATAGTCGCAAAATACCGCTAATAGCGCAACCTGGAGGTTAGATGAAGGAAATCGCAGATCAGAGCGAGTACAGGACGATATAGGTCACGATCTTGCTATGGCTAACTCCAATGAGCGCTGACGGCAGCAGTCGCAAACAAGAGAGAACGCTATAGTCGAGTGCCTCGACTTTTAGATACCCGTTACTCAGCTAAACAACTTAATATAAATATGCCTTTTTTGCCGAGCAATTGCAACTGTGTACAATGTAGATATAGTTCGGTATTGACAAATGAAAACCATCGCAATTTCCTTTAATAGAAATTCTTATCGAGAACTAACGTTGACTTTGTTGAGCACCTTGGCCAGCTGTTCCAAAGTCATCCGTTAAATGGCGCTATTGGTACCACGGGCATTGAAAGGCGGAAATGTGGGCGCTAGCCAGGCTTAAGCGTTTAATGGGTTTTGGGCGTTAGAGTGAGCGTGGCAAACTTTAATTATGCCAATCGATAGGTATTGACGAAACAAATACATATCAATTAAAATTTGTATAATAGCATCAAAACTGTGGCCACAGCTTGTGGCTTGTGGGCGTCAGAGGGGGCGTGGCACCATTTTGAAACAAACTTGCGCTGCGTAGGAACTCTTAAAATCTACATGCAAAATTCCAATCTTCTAACTTTTATAGTTTCCGAGATCTCAGCGCTTATACGGACAGACAGACGGACAGACAGACAGACGGACAGACGGACAAGGCTAGATCGACTCGGCTAGTGATCCTGAACAAGAATATATATACTTTATAGGAACGGAAACGCTTCCTTCTACCTGTTACATACTTTTGCACGAATATAATATACCCTTTTACTCTACGAGTAACGGGTATAAAAACAGATCGAAGATTTAGATGATGCCGATGAGTTCGGAGAAGAGTTGGAAGAGCTTTTAATAATAACCAAGGCAAAAATTATGTCGCTTATCTCAGCCTTGAAGACGGCAAGCGAAACTAAAATAATTGGATGAGCTTCTGGAGCCCCATCTCGAGTTCGATTTCTGAATTTGGCATTGCCGAAATTCAGCGGCAAATATTCGGATGAAAATAATTAATTTTAATAAAAGGCTATGATCAGCCTGAAAAAAGTGTATGACGAATGTTTAATTTTCATGAATAATATTTTATCATTATTTAGTCTTCCAAAAATAATGCAACAGTTAGCGCCGTCTTTAAGAAATATTATCGACACCGTATCATCTATATACGGTTTCTGTGTTATCGATAGGAGACGACACCAAGATTTCGAATGCAATGTTGATCTATCTTGTTTTGAACAGAGAAGACCCATTGACCAAACAAAAAAGGAAAGAACAATTAGATTATGAAAGGTTTTCGCTTTGGTCTGATTTTGAAAAAATGTTAATCCGCCTATCCGCTGAAGAATCGACGAAACCAAAGCAAGATAAAGTTATGTCGAGCAAGCCGCATAATCGTAGCTCATTTTCTTGTTCTTTGTCCAACAGTAAATCCCAGCAAAGTATGCAGGAGTCCATATCCTAGCGAACTGTGTTCCGTTTGGTCGTCTTTCGGTAATGCAAAGGTTCGACTTTGTAAAATCTGCTTCCTTATGCATCGATTGTATGCGAAAGGGTCACACTGTTTCGAAATGCAAATTTAATAAATGTCGAGTTTGTGGCCGCTCGCATCACGTTTTACTGTATAGATATACAGTGTCCGAAAATAGTTTAGCCACCACCCCATAGATTCTTTCTCACTCTTTAAATCAAGATCAGCCTTCCACGTCACTTGTTATGCATGCGACATCATTGGAAAGAATGATTTTAGCCACATCGATCGTAAGTGTAAGAACTAAAACGGTGAATAAATTTGGGCCCGAGCACTTCTTGACTCTGGGTCCCAAACTAATTTTGTAACAAAAGAGCTTGCTCACCGCTTACAGATTCGTAAAGAGGAGTCGTGTATCAACTTACTTGGTATAGGCGAGTCCAATTCTCAAGTTAAGAAAAAGGTACACACAATGGTGAAGACGCGTATAAATGGTAGTAAGTTCTCTTTCGATTTTTGGATTTTGATATCAATATCAGGATATCATCCTTATCGGTCAATATCAATGACTGGAAAATTCCAAACAACCTACCACTAGCAGACCCCTATTTCTACAAGCCACAAAGAATATATATGTCAATAGGAGCAGAATCATTTTTCGAACTATTTGCTGTTGGACAAATTAGACAAGATCCTGACTTTCCAACTTTGCACAAAACCCTCTTCGGCTGGGTTGTATCGGGTAGATATAAGGCTTATTCTCCTATAGAAAATGTTAAAGGTTTCAGTTGTAGTGAAGAGGCTTAAGTTTTTATTGACAGCAAACTACAGAAGTTTTGGTCACTGGAAGAAATCCCATCTCTAAAGAAAATTCTGTCACCTGAGCAAAAGGTATGTGCATAAGAACACTATCGAAAGACTACTCAGGTTTTGTTCATTAGGTCGGTTTGAAGTAAGACTGCCGTGTAAATCAAAGCTGCTAAAATTATTCATCCGACAAAACGGAATATACTATCGGTGACATCGAAGCTGTTTGACCCCTTCGGCTTATTAAGTCCTATTGTAATTAGAGGAAAGATCCTATTGCAGCCACTTTGGCTAAATAAGTAAGATTGTTTCATTTGGAAACAGCGTGGAATATAATAAAAATAACATTGTCTAAATTAGAACAAATATCTATTCTATTTGTGCATACCTATCCGATGTCACCAGTCCAATTACATGCCTTTGCCGACGCAACCTTAAGAGTTCATGGAGCTTGCGTCTACATTCGTAGCAAAACTGCAGAAGGTTATAAAATATCGCTGTTGACTTCAAAGACTAAAGTAGCGCCGCTCAAGACTAAGACACTCCCAAGGCTTGAGTTATATGCCGCTCACCTTCTCGCAGATCTGTGCCACAGAATCAAGCCCCTATTAAAGGTACGTATCGAACGAATTGTTTATTGGTCGGATTCTGGATCCGGTCTCATCCATCTTCATTATCCACATTCGTATCGAATGGAGTTGTGGAGATACAAGAATGATCAGGTGAAGCTACATGGCGGAATGTTCCAACAAAACAAAACACAGCAGAAATTTTATCAAGAGGTTGTGAAGTCGACGAAATCATACAGTCAATATGCTTTACTGGTCCTGCGATTTTAAGAGAGGAAGATGAAAACTGGCCCCTGAAGGCACACTTTGACCTAGATGCAGAAGTGGTAATACAAGAATCAAGGAAGACTGCGGTCGGACCGACCGCTGCTGTAAGAAATTTGCATTTGGGATTCGAGGGATTTTCATCACACCTTAAACTGCTTCGGGTATTCGTTCCGCTTCACAAGAAAATGCAAAGACAAAAGTATGGTATTTGAAAAAACTTTGTTGCCGACTGAATATAATGAAGCTTTTATAAAAATTGTCGAGATATAACAAAAGCACGAATGTTAGAGCCTTCTAATAACATACGTCTTCATTTGCTGAGTTATAATTTGAAAGTGTTTTTATTTCATGAAGTTTCTTAGCAGGTAACATTGGTGTGATTCGTATTCTATTCTTATCTATGTCCTACGCAGAGACCGCATCTGTTTTGCCCTGGGCGGGAGAGCTTTATTTTGAACCCCGCACAAGTCCATTGTGTAGTGTAGGAAACATTTCAAGTGATTATATTTGGAGGATCAAGTGGCCTGCACTTACAGATTACAAGTGCATACAACTGTTCCCTCGCTTGGTTTAGGTAACAGATCGTAAATTCTGGCTCTGGATCGATTTACAATGTGACATGCACGAGCTCATAAAATCTTATAATTGGGATTGTTATCTTATTTCTAATAACCCACGGAGTGGCTTGTTTACCCCTAAACTGGGAAAACATTCTAAAGTGCGCTAAGTGAGAGTAAAACAAGAGAGAACGCTATAGTCGAGTGTCTCGACTATTAAATACCCGTTACTCAGCTAAACAACTAATATAAATATGCCTTCTGTATGTTTTTCGCAGCTCGAATTAGCTCCCGATTTTTATGTTAAAATCGGTACCCAGGGAACACCTCCAATTTGGCTAACTTGATTTGATTTGCATAGTTCTTGGGATTTAGTTCGGTATTGACAAATGAAAGCCATCGCAATTTCCTTTAATAATCCTTATCGAGAATTAAGGTTGACTCTGTTGAGCACCTTGGCCAGCTGTTCCAAAGTCATCCGTTAGATGGCGCTATTGCACTATTGCGGCCATGAAAGGCAGAAATGTAGGCGCTAACCAGGCTTAAGCGTTTAATGGGTTTTTGGGCGTTAGAGTGGGCGTGGCAAACTTTTATTAGGCCATTCGATAGGTATTGACGAAACAAATATATATCAAAAAAAAATTTCATAATAGCATCAAAACTGTGGCCACAGCTTGTCGCTTGTGGGCGTCAGAGGGGGCGTGGCACCATTTTGAAACAAACTTGCGCTGCGTAGGAACTCCTAAAATCTACATGCAAAATGCCAATCTTCTAGCTTTTATAGTTTCCGAGATCTCAGCGTTCATACGGACAGACAGACAGACGGACAGACAGACGGACAGACGGAGAGACGGACAGACGGACAGACGGACATGGCTAGATCGACTCGGCTAGTGATCCTGAACAAGAATATATATACTTTATAGGGTCGGAAACGCTTCCTTCTACCTGTTACATACTTTTGCATGAATACAATATACCCTTTTACTCTACGAGTAACGGGTATAAATACCCTGATAGCACTTATGTATATTCAAAGACATTCTGTGACCGTTCCGTAGGAGGTCATTTTACATGTTATGTGTGTATATTTTATATTCATGTATTCATGTTTGAACATTCTAAGGGCCAGGAAGAACTATGGCATGCGCCTTGCTACATTAATTCGTCTTATCATATATGTACAGGATTAAAACTAGCATGATTATTAATCCTATGATTAAGGCCGCTTGGCCTTAACTATGATAAAAATTCTGTCCTTTTATTTCATAATGATTTTCTCTTATTTCTTTTAATTCATTTCTTAATTTATTTATTTCTTTATTATGGTTAATGACAGTTAATGTTAATGGATTCCAAACATTACTTGGACTCTTACTTATGTTACTTACATAAGAAACGGCTATTGGCTCATAATTTTCTGACTTAATACTATAATGGGCTATTGATATTTTGTCATCTGTACTTATAGTGCAGCCAGATATTATAGTAAGAATTATTTGCTCCGGAAGATCTATTAATTCTTGTGGAAAATTATTAGATTGTATCCTAGCCTTTGTTGGTTCTGAAACCTTAAATATCCAACTACCTTCCTTTTGCAACTCGAGTAAGAACTTTCTTGAGTCATTTTTTTATAAACACAATTAGAATGACTATTTGGTTTAAAGGGAGTTATCTCGCACGTATTGTCATTTACGCTTCTCCAAGGCCAGTTACCTTCACATATAACACTATTAGTTTTCCATTTTTGACACTTATTTAAGGTAGCTTCTGTCATTAAGTGATAGGAATCAATTTCAAAATAGTAAACTAAATGTTTTGAATTTAAGTTATAATTATATAATTTTCGGTTTTAACTGGCATTGGAATTACCCTAAACAAATGGGAAAGGTGTCAACCAATTAAAGGTAATTTTACATTCAAAATTAGTTTATTATCTACAAAAATTTACTTAGCCGTTAATAAAGTATAAATTTCCTTTATTTTCGTTCCAGTTCTTTTACCTGGTAGTACTATAGTCTCAATTAATGCATCCTTTATCCGAGCTATTTCGGATTTCAGTTGCATAGGCTTCAATATATTTGTATTTAATCTACTATGGTTTTTATCTATAAGTGAGTTAATAACTCCTACTTGAATTTTTTCGCATTCCTCAATTAAAAACCTAACTGTTTAGTTACCATAAAGAAATTTATTGACTCTTTCTAAACATAATAACTTTCTTTCAAAACCTGTGTTATATTTTCTATTCTCGTATTTATGCTTCTAAAATTTTAGTTGACTTCATCCGTAGTTCTTTTAAGGATATTTAATGTCGACTCTACAACAGAAGTTTGCCTTTTTACTGAATCTGACGTATTTTCTTGATTCTCTAAGAGGTTTTTCATGTTGCTCTCTAGGTTTTCCCTATCTTCAGCGTGCATTACACCAAACAATATGTGATAGAGGGAGCTCAAATGGTACTCGCTTAAATCTCTTTCTATCTTGGGTCATAAAAAGTTTATTATTTTCTTCCAAATATATAATCTGTCGTTGAGTGTTATCAAGGACAGTATTACATTGATCTTCAAATCCATGAAGTTTACCATATACCACTCTCTTTTTTCATTCCCTTTTTATCATATCAAAATACGGCTCCATGTTATAATACACAATTAGATCCCAAGATGATGCTATGACTTCTACGTTTCCTATCGGATCTAAATAGATTGATGTTGTGTTTTTGAATTTTTCAATTGACCACTTTTGTTGCCCAAGTGCAGGTAAACTTGCATAAGACACTTGGCAAACTAACATTAGGAGTAACATTATTGTCATTACTCCAAGTTTATGGATTCCTAGGGCTATTTCAAGTCCCCCCTTGTCTGTTTCAAAAGACTAGGTGATTCACTTTCTTCGGCGTCTATTCCAGTTAAAGGGCAAACTTTCATAATCGGTCTAAAAATTGAACCATCTTAAAGTTTTATTTTCACTACTCTGACTAGGTCGTCTTTTCCTTTAAGTACCTTTTCTCCTTTTCCCAAGGGCCATCTAGCCGGGTGACAATTTTTATCTTTTAATAATACACTTTGACCTTTGTTAATATTTTGCAATCCTATTTTCCATTTATTTCTCTATTGAAGAGTGTTTAAATAGTCATTCTTCCATTTATTCAAAATTCCCGTTTCATTTTTTGAATCAACTTCCATCTATCCAAATTTCCAAGTTTTTCCTCGCTTCAATAGGTACTATAGTGGGCCTTTCTATCTGGAAATGACCTGGGGTTAAGACTTCTAAATCGTCAATGTCAGTATTGGCTGTATACAAAGGTCTAGAATTTAATGCAGCTTCAATTTGCCATCTCTTCATAAGTTAGATTATTATCCCCTTTTATTTATTCTTTTAAGGTGATATTTTACCGATTTTACTCCGGCCTCCCATAAACCTCCAAAATGAGGTCCTGCCGGAGGTATAAAGTGCCATTCAATTTGTTCATTTTCTAAAACGGGAATAATTTCAGTTTTTTCATTGAGTACTTTCTGTAAATCTCCATTCAATTTCTGAACGCACCCTCAAAATTTGTTCCATTATCAGAAAGAATTTTGCACATTTTCCTCTTCTGGAAAAGAAGCGCAGCTAAAAAGGCATCTGAAGTCAAATCGCTAATAATTTCTAAATTAATAGCTTTCGTTGCCATGCAAACAAACACAGCAATATAATCTTTAACAGGTTCCCATTGAAGACCCAGTGTTTTTATAGATTCATTTTCTTTAATCTGTAATATTCTATCTTCTTTGCTATTTCTCAACTATTTCTTAAACATTAGAAATCCATTTTCTAATGTTAAAGCCTACCTTTTTTAATTCAAAGGTTATATTTTCCACTTGTTCTTTGTCTTCATGTATGGAATTAGCACCTGTCATAAGGTCATCCATATAAAAATCATTTTTAATTATATCTTTCATTGACAAATTTTCGGATTTATTTGAAATTTCAGCAAGTACTCTTGTAGCTAAATAGGGTGCTGATGCTGTACCGCTGAGGCATCGAAAACTACCCTTAATTTTGTTGTAAGGCTAGATTCCCTTACAACACCTTGATGGGATTCTCTATCATGTGTCCCAAGTTAATATGCATGAATTTTACTTAATTTTCTTTAAGTTTTATATTTTTATTTAGTTTTCTTTCCAAGTTATAAAATCGCTCTATTGCTTGCTCTTTGAGTTTCCTAACTCTTATTCATTTTTAAATGGAATTTTGACCACATATCTGTCATTATACCCGTTACTCGTAGAGTAAAAGGGTATATTGTATTCGTGCAAAAGTATGTAACAGGTAGAAGGAAGCGTTTCCGACCCTATAAAGTATATATATTCTTGTTCAGGATCACTAGCCGAGTCGATCTAGCCATGTCCGTCTGTCCGTCTGTCCGTCTCTCCGTCTGTCCGTCTGTCTGTCCGTCTGTCTGTCTGTCCGTATGAACGCTGAGATTTCGGAAACTATAAAAGCTAGAAGATTGGCATTTTGCATGTAGATTTTAGGAGTTCCTACGCAGCGCAAGTTTGTTTCAAAATGGTGCCACGCCCCCTCTGACGCCCACAAGCGACAAGCTGTGGCCACAGTTTTGATGCTATTATGAAATTTTTTTTTGATATATATTTGTTTCGTCAATACCTATCGAATGGCCTAATAAAAGTTTGCCACGCCCACTCTAACGCCCAAAAACCCATTAAACGCTTAAGCCTGGTTAGCGCCTACATTTCTGCCTTTCATGGCCGCAATAGTGCAATAGCGCCATCTAACGGATGACTTTGGAACAGCGTCAATCAATCCGACCTACCAAATTAGGACCCTACTAGGGATCGGCCGACTATATCCTATAGCTGCCATATAACTGAACGATTAAAAATGCCATAACTTTGGTGTTTTTAAAGTTAGTTGGGAAGTTGGGATTTTTATGAGTATTAAGAATGCATCATATGAATAATTTTGGAGAATATTATTTACAGAATATTCTGCAAGGGTATATCAACTTCGGCTCCGCCCTCTTCGAGAGAGGATAGAGAACGAAGCCGACGCGATACGCGAATTCGCATAAAAAAGCGAATGCGGACTATGGGAGGCAGGTGTCAAAACTGACAACAGCCTACTCCTACGGGCGGTGGGCAGCGCGCTCCTAAGCCCAGAAGATCTGGGGACAGTTCTCGTGGGAATCGAGGCAGTGATGAACTCCCTGCCGCTCGGAGCGATCAGCAACGACTCAAGCGACGAAGAGGCGCTGACTCCCGGGCACCTACTGACAGTCGGGCCGCTACTCGCCACACCAGCACTCCGGACCCCGGACCAGGAGGGTCTCAGCTGCTTGCGGCGATGGCGACTTGTCTCGTCAGTCAGGCAAATGTTCTGGCGGCGAAGGTCCCGGAAATATGTCTTGGGTCTGCAAATTCGGGGCAAGTCGTCGACGTGCGGACTAGTGGAGGAAGCATTTTTCGGCGGGCCATTCACAAGTTAGCACCGCTTCCATTATGTTGAAGCCCGATGGGTGTTCAACGGGGCCAGTGCACTATGGGGTATTTGCCCGATTTTTTGGAATAAATTAATAACTCGCGAACTATGTAACATATTTTAGTGAGGTTTTTTTATAGTGTTCACCTGTTGGAAAAGTGAAAGTATACCCCACACTCCCCCCCCGAATTTTTTTTTTTTTTTAATTTTGCTCTATATGCTCTTTATTTTCAATTTCAATGTTGTAAAAATAATCTTAGTCGTTTTCTCCTTCATAATCATCAACTTCTAAAGACTCGTCTCCAGGCTCATATTCGCATAATAACAATTAAATGACCTCTGGTGGAAGAGAACGCCCTTCTTAAATTTCATTGATGAAATGATGGGGTCCGAAGTATCCATGGCTCTTTGGAAAACATCTGTAAAGTTGGAGTTTCGACTGGGGGATCAACTTGCATGCTAACAAAAGGGAATACGTCATTTTTTTTTATTTTAAAGACCCTTTTGCTTTTGCCACACTTCCAGCAGGGCTGCGTTTTTGGTCAAGAGATTGGTCCCTAAGACATGAAATTACTCGAAAAGTCGCACGAGGCGCACAATGAGACAATATTTTCTGAATCGGCAATTAATGACTCTACAAAATGGATATAGGCACTCCCTAAACAAAGTTAAACATTTTTTTAAAACTCTATTGAAAGTTAAACTTTCTTTCCAAAACCCAAACGAAAACATGACCTGCTAGATTTACAAATTGTTAGAATTGGACGCACATATTAAGCTAGATATAAGTATTTACACAAAGTAAATACCTGGAGAATTAGAAATCATTTCAAATTTGACTGTTTTACGTCATTTTGTTGCAGAGATATTGATTTGAAAGTGAGCTTCAAAATTAAGCAAAAAGTAAACAAACCACGTGCGGTTGCAACAGCTGACTTTAACAGTTGGTATTAAAATACCAGACTTTTGCGGTATGTTACCGAACAGCATGATGTTTTCTTAATACATTAAAAAAAAAAATTTTTAAATCGGCATACTTTTAAAAAATACATTTATTCCAAAAAATCGGGCAAATACCCCATAGTGCAGTGTTGGCTTAAATTTGAATTTTTTATGAAATTGTAAAAAACTTAAAGTAGCACAAAAATCCCATTTGTGCGTCTTCACAGAGAACGGTCGTGTTTTTCTTTTGCGCTCCAAATTTTCATTTTTCCTATTGAAACCACCGGGGTTTACTTAAATCTCTTTAACGTTTCTACACCTTTAAGTGTTTTCTAACAACTTTCCGTTCGCTTCGCGAGTGCATCGTGATTAACTTGTGTTTAGTAACAATTTTTATCATAATTTAATTCGGTGCTGGTTTGCTATTATTGTTTTCTATTGCCCCTCTTTTCAGTCTTTCTCTTCGTCGTTGAGCGCTGTTGTAACGGCACGCACTCCAACAATAATATCTCTCAGAGGTGTTTTATACCGGAGTTAATCGGTTAATAATCCCGCTCTCTCTCTCTCTTTTCGTTTCTATTTCGTTTCGTGGTGCCTAACATCAAAGTTATTCGGTGTTTCGCTCCCGCTCTGTCGCTCTGATCGATCTCTCATTAAAAAGTTCTTGAGCGCTTTCGATTTTTTTGTCCGCTATAGTGCACAGTGGTCCGTGGTCAGCGAAAATGACTTTCTGTTCATTAAAAAATTGTAAGAAAGTTTTCTCGGCTGGACAGCAAAGTATTCCATGCCATACATGTGATAAAATTTATCACGCAAAGCGTCTTGGCTATTCTGGCCAGTTTCGTGATGCCATCGATAAGAGGAGTGGCCTATGCTACTACTGCGATGAATGCATTGTATATGAGAACCAGGCAATAACTATTAGGCGGCTCACGAGAAGCAGTGTTACGGAATTAATCGGGAACTGCCGTAAAAATACGGACCTGCTCGTGGCGCTTGAATCGCAGCTCACTAGTCGCATGCTAGCTGAGCCCGATTCCCCAAAGCGCAAAAAAGTCGCGGTCGGTGGGCATTCTATGGCAGGTGCCGTGCAACCTACTGCCCGCGATTCGATTCCAGCTCAGCTGCCAATCTTAGGCGCCACTCAAATGGTACTAAGATCGGGGGCAAAAAGTGATTTGGTATCCGAAGTGGCCGGAATCGATGTGGCTCCGCTATGTACTTCCGCTCTGTCCGATCAAAATAAAGTAGTGGCCCCAACACCTCATGTAGACTTAACGTCTGGACTACCGGCCGATACTGGTAGTACAGATAGAAATTCTGTAGTACCAAAAAGGGTTGCATGTGTTGTACCAAAAACGGTTACTTGTGTTCGGGTGCCCCAGCTAAAACATGTATTTGTTTCACGGCTCGCCCCAGACCTCTCATCACTGGATATTACGGCATATATTCGTAAAAAAATCCAAGTCGATGATTTGAAGGTCGAATAATTTAAATTTTCTTATGCTAGGAAAGTATCATCATTTAAGATTGGTATTCCTTGTGCTCTTTTTGCATCTGTGTGTTCCACCGTTTCTGGCCCGAGGGCATATTTGTAAAAGAGTACGAAGCTAAGAGAAAAAAGAATAGTTCAGGGGAAATGGAAAATACCAGTCAAGTACCATCTCGAGCGCCCTCCACATCCTCTTCTGTCCCAAAAAACTAGCCTCCTCTTTTCTTCTTTGCTATCAGAATACAAGAGGCTTACTTAGTAAGCTGACTAAATTGTATTCGGATAGTTTTTCTTTCCCATATAATATTAAGGTATGTACAGAGACCTGGTTAAGGACGGATATTCTTAGCTCCGAAATTCTCCCAGGTAAGTACACAATTTATAGGCTTGATCGTCAGTCCAGACGGGGAGGTGGAGTCCTGATTGCTGTCGACTCCACCTTTCCTCTGAATTACGAACTTTCGACGAATTTCATGACATCGAATTCCTAGTTATAAAATTATCGTTTCCCGGTAGTTTTGTATACATTACTTGTTCATATATCCCACCATCATCTGAGTTCCCTATTTACGCAAATCACCTTTCCTGTATTCAGTCAATTTCCAAAAAACTGTCAAATCGAGATCAGTTAATAGTACTGGGTGATTTTAATATACCTAGTGCGACATGGTCACCTGACGAAAACTCTAACAGCATGACTTTATTGACGGCTTGCTTGACATTGCGCTATCCCAAGTGAACCATGTTAAGAACTCCTTAGGACGTTTACTGGACTTGTGTTTTGTTTCAAATTCAGAAGGCGTTTGCCTAACAAGAACGTCACCACTTACACAACCGGAAGATCCTTATCATTAAACTCTAGAGCTTACTGTAGACGTAAAAACAGAGCTGAATAAAAAATCCGAAAAGTCGGTTAAACGAATCCGCTGCTTTCGTAAGGCAAACTTTCATCTTTTTAAATACTTTTATATCCGGCTATGACTGGTCCGAATTTTATTCATGCACTGACGTGGCTAAGGCCGTTAATATCTTTTATAATGCATTGAATTCCTTCTTTTATCTGTGTGTTCTGATTCATCCCGTCGAAATCCGTCTTATTTAAATGCCATACCCAAGTCGAACTTGTTTTTGGCGTGCTTAAATACTGTGCTGAAACTCTGTGTAGACCTCTGTACAAATTGTTTACATTGTCTTTAAAAACATCTCATTTCCCACATATTTGGAAGAAGTCTTTACAGAGGCATATCCAGATTATCCGCCATCCCAAAGCTTTTCGAAAATACTATTACACCCCATTTGCAACATCTTTGTAGATCGATTATATCTCCATGTCAACATGGATTTATAAGGCGAAGATCTACGACGACAACGTAATAAATGGCTTTAGAAAGAACATGCAGACTGACGTAGTTTACACTAATTTTAGTAAAGCGTTTGATTCAGTAAATCACTCGCTTCTTGTATTAAAGCTAGACTTATTAGGGTTTCCATGTGATCTTCTAACATGGATCTCAAGTTATCTGAGTGGTAGCACTCAACGAGTCCTCTTTAAAAACTCGATCTCTGATTTGATCCGAGTTACTTCAGGGGTCCCACCTTGGCCCACTTCTTTTTACTTTATTTATAACCGATCTCCCTCTAGTCTTGACAAAGTCGCGTGTCCTTATGTATTTAGATGACGTTAAGTTATGCCTGCAATATAACGAAATTTCTAGCAGTTCAGACTTACAATCTGACCTAAATGCTTTTCAAACATGGTGTTGTGAAAATCTTTTGGATTTAAATAGCGCTAAGTGCAATGTAATGACATTTTTTCGGGTGAACTCACAACACGCAACGTATACGCTGGGTGGTTGCGCGTTGTCTAGTATTACGCACGTTGATGACCTTGGCGCCCTCCTTGACCCAAAACTTAAGTTTTGTGACCATATTACTTCTATGGTGAATAAAGCCAGGGGAGTACTTGGATTTATTAAAAGGTGGTCAAAGGAATTCGATGATCTCTATGTTACAAAGACTCTGTTCATTTCACTAGTCCGTCCAATCCTTGAGTACTGTTCAGCAGTTTGGAGTCCTCAGTATGGTGTACATATAGACCGGATAGAGTCTGTGCAAAAGAACTTTTTATTATCTGATCTACGGGGCCTTAACTGGAATGCAAGCCTTATTTTACCATCCTACTCTAGTAGACTTCTCCTAATTAATCTACCACCCTTAGTAAACCGTAGAACGATGCTTGACACAACTTTTATCTATAAACTAATTCACGGGGATGTGGAGAGTCCCGAGTTACTGGGTCGCATAAGCTTCTCCGTGCCTAATAGAATTACCAGGAACTATGTTACTCTTACATTAAATATTTGTAGATCTAACATTGATATGCATGAACCGTTTAGATTACTGTGTAACGACTATAATAGACTATACCACATTATTTCTACTACCGACTCTTTGCCAAGCTTAAAAGCATTAATTTTATCTTATTTAGCACAAAATTAGTATTAGTATTAGTCTCGTACGTATTTCTAATCTTAGTCTGTCCGCTTCTACATTGTGCTTTTTAACTTCTCGCGATCTCGTTTTTATGCCTATTAGGCTCCGCGCGTAACAAGCACTGCTTGGTGTCGTAAGGGCAACTTGTTTGCGCTGATCATAGTGCATCAACGTCCGAAATAACAATAAAGTTCTTAAAGGAACACAATGAAGTCCTCTCTCTTTCTCGGCGAAGTCGTCTTCCCCAACCTTCGTTAAGCTAGGCTCTAAGAACTTTGTCGAAATATAGAGTAGCATTCGTTGAAATTGAATTGAGCCGTAGAGACCTTTTTCTTTTCGTTTTCGTTTTTTCGCAAATTAATAATTTTAGTCATTGCAGTTTTTTGATTTTGAATAAATTAGAAAACGATATAATTTTTCAGTTATAAATAAAGCGGGAATTAGGAAAAGGAGATGAAACGGGTAACGAGGTGGCCTCCAGAAGTCCGTGCAAACTTGTCGGCGATTGCGTACTGTTGATATTTTACCCGGAAAAAAATTGCCGGTAACCGCTGATTAAATTAATTAAATTGAAGATATACAAATAATATCAATTTTGGTAGACGACCGACGACCCTTCAAAGAGCCAAATTGTATTTTAATACCCGTTACTCGTAGAGTAAAAGGGTATATTATATTCGTGCAAAAGTATGTAACAGGTAGAAGGAAGCGTTTCCGTTCCTATAAAGTATATATATTCTTGTTCAGGATCACTAGCCGAGTCGATCTAGCCTTGTCCGTCTGTCCGTCTGTCTGTCTGTCCGTCTGTCTGTCCGTATGAACGCTGAGATCTCGGAAACTATGAAAGCTAGAAGATTGGCATTTTGCATGTAGCTTTTAGGAGTTCCTACGCAGCGCAAGTTTGTTTCAAAATGGTACCACGCCTCCTCTGACGCCCACGAGCCACAAGCTGTGGCCACAGTTTTGATGCTATTATGGAAATATTAATTGATATGTATTTGATTCGTAAATACCTATCGATTGTCTTAATAAAAGTTTGCCACGCCCACTCTAACGCCCATTAAACGCTTAAGCCTGGCTAGCGCCTACATTTCCGCCTTTCATGGCCCTTGGTACCAATGCAATACAATAGCGCCATCTAACGGATGACTTTGGAACAGCTGGCCAAGGTCAACGGTAATTCTCGATAAGGATTTCTATTAAAGGAAACTGCGATGGTTTTCATTTGTCAATGCCGAATTATATCCCAAGAACTATGCAAATCAAATCAAGTTAGCCAAATTGGAGGTCTGAGTCAAACAATGGCGTATGTGTGTATGTATGTTAGCATTGCACTCAAAAACATAAACATAAACACAGCTGTTGGTGCAGGACAAAAGCTGCCTGCGCTAAAGAAGCGCTGGTGCTGATACTCGTGCTGTAAAGCTGCCAGCTCTAAAAGATCGCCGAATTCAAATTGATCTAGGCACTCGACTATAGCGTTTTAACTTGTTTGTCTTCTTTTTTATATATAGTGCCTTAGTCAGATCCCCTCCTATGTTAAGCAAACACCCACTTTGTACAAGAACCGAACGCCCCAGACACCAAATGTAAACAATTAGACCCAAACGCTCCAAAAATAAATGCAAAAAACCAACAAGTCAGGCAGAAACTATTGCAATATAAATCCTGCTTGAATTAACAGATATAAAAAATAATATAAGATATAATTATAACCAAAACATTTCACCCTTGTTCCAACAGCTTAAAAAGGCTGACCTCTCCAAATTTCGGCTAATGGAAAGTCCAAAGTCAAGCAAATAACTTTTCTTTGTTCTCGAAAGCTCACATAAAATGTAAGCTCAAAAGTCTTAAGCATCAAGTCTTATCCATCAATAAAATTGAGATTTTTGTTAACACTCCCACGAATCGGTCCCGGTCTTCGATTAGAATATTAATTCCTAAGAATATTTTTTTTTTATCAAATGAAAGGAAAATATTAAATTTGTGCAGCCGGTAGGATGTGCCTTAACAAAAATTTACAAAGACAAATAAAAACCCAAGCAACAATTAACAAAATAATCAGGAATTAAATAGTTCAAAAAATCTACAAAAGAAATATCGCAAAACTAAATATCTGTTAAACATCACATATGCCATTACTATTGCTATGTAAATTAACTTAAATGGGTTTACCGCAGTTAGTCCCTAGCTGCAGTCCCGTGGTCGATCGCCGGTTTGGTCGATTTACGTTGGTACGTGGATGGTCGTCCTGCGTAGCTCTGGTAGGTAGGTGGCCGGTTGGCCGATTTACGTTGGTACGTGGATGGTGGTTCCGCGTAGCTCCAGCAGATAGGTGGCCGGTTGGCCGGTGATCAGCTGTCGTCCACTGAAGAGTTATGACGATTACGCTGGTGAAGGTACGGGAGGCTGATAACATCTTGGTTGGTAGTGATGTTCAATAGGGGGAGCTTACTGCCCCTGGAGTTCTCTTCTGGGCGTTAGCGTGGTTGGTGAAGAGGGTTTCATTTATCATGGCCCGTTTATCGAAGGTAATGAGGTGAGTGCCATGCATCCAGACTTCTGTCCCGTTGTCCACTCGAACCTTGGCCGACCTGTCGTTGATGATCACGATCCCTTCGTCCACGTATGTGATTGGGTGCAGGTCGCTCTGTTGTGTTCGGCAATGCGCCATCCCACCTGCATGCAGTTCTTTGGCGCATGAACTCTCTGACGCCAAACGGCAGAATGTGGCTCCCGGTGACACGGAGCAGTTTTTAATGGCGTGAATTTCTCCGCCGCAATCCGCTATAATGTTGTCTATTATCTGCAGCATTGTCTCACCATGGGGGACTGGAAAAATCTTTTTGCATGCCAATTTTATTCTAGGAAATTTTATGATAAAGTGAAAAACGTTAACGGACTGCAGAACCTTCACGGACGAAACGGACAAAAGTTCCCCTATGGGAGTGTTGGTGGGTTCCTCAAGCCTAACTGATTTGAAGTCTTCGTGGTCTGAAATATTTGGACTAACAATATTAATTTTAACAAGGGTTATTGCAAGCATTAAATTCTGTAACTCCATCATCAACATTCTGTTTCTAGCAAGTAGCGTCTCATATAAGTGTCCAGTGTGTACTTGTGAATTTTTGGCTGACCTCAGAATTTGATTAACGGTCTATGTTAGCTGATTAATTTGATTTTGAATTTTAGTGTTTATTTGAATTTGCCTATTGCTTGACTCAACCAACTTCATTTCGGTGAATTTGATTTTCTCTGAATGCCCAACGACTCCAACAAGTCCTGGAGGTGGGCGGTATCTACGCTTAAAAGCTTCTTCATATGGGATAGTGTTGTTATGTTTATCATGTTGTCTGTTTCCTCCACTACGCGCGCATTTTCCGAGAGGTTCGCTGTATGAGTAACGAACGCGAACTCTTCCTACACTAGTATTTGGCTGTCAACGTTGGGATATACTTGGCCTGGAAATAATCAGCTATGTGAGCCGACGCCAAGGATAGGAAAAGATAAGGGATGAGTCCGAACCTGTGGAATTGAACTTTAGCTATTTTTTTTTTGTTCACCGACAGGTATCCCACCACCAATATAATAAACTTAAACTAAAAAGTATGCCGGTGGCAATTAAGCTTATAACTATTACGAATTTGCGCCAAGTGGCTTAAAAGTATAATAAAAATGATTAAAGAAGGACATTATGTGATTGTATTATTTAAGATTGTCCTTGTGGACCACCCTCCCCTTAATGAGGACCGTGGTCCCCAGGTCCGCTTCTACAGCCCTTTCCTCACACAAGGGTGTGAGTTTATTTCCTAGCCTTTTGTTGGACTTTAGGAAAACTTTTTCTCCAACTTCAAAGACCCTGTTCTGCCGAGTCGCGTTTTCCCTGTTTCTTAGCACGTCCTGGGCGTTTTTTATCTTTTGCCGGATTTCTGTTTGTAAATCATCCGAGTTCGCCTGTACAACATCAGCTGGTCTTTTGTCAATGATCGTGTGAATTGATTTGTTGTACCTGGTAGTGGCTAATAGAATTATTTCCACGGTGTCGGTTATTCCGGTGTCGATTTTTAAACATCGACTGAGTTCCGATAGGGTACTATGGAACCGCTCTACCTGCCCGTTTGAAACACTATGTAGAGGCGGTGCATTTGCAATGCTAAAACCGAAATGATTATTGAGCAAGGTTGAGATTGCCTGCGAATTCAATGATGGTTCGTTGTCGCAATAGAATACCCTAGCTTTTGGAAAATAATTATAATGCGCGCCTTCCACCTCTTGATTTTAGCGTTCGGATTCGACTCCAAGACCGCAAAGGTTAAAGGCTGATGATCAGTAAAGATATTTATCTCTTTTACTGCGTACAGATAGTGCCGTAATTTGGCCAATGCCCAAATAATAGCTAACAATTCCCTTTCATTTGTAGCATAATTTATTTCCCTGTCCTTCAATGTCCTTGAGATCATTGTAATTGGACGACCCTCTTGGGACAATACCGCGCCAATGCCATAGGCCGATACATCTGTCGTTAGATCAAATGCTGTTTTATAATCGGGGTATCTTAGCATGACGTCCTCAGATGCCAAGATATTTCGCAGCTTCTGAAACGCTTGTTGCTGCGCCTCAGAGAACTAGACCGAAATGTTCCGTGACCTATGTCTACTAACCATTCCGTTTTCCCCTTTCAAGATGTCCGAAATGGGTCTTGCTATTGCTGCAAAATCCTTTATGAAACAACTGTAGTAGCTTGCCAGGCCAAGGAATGATCTGACTTCAAACACGGATTTTGGTTCCGGGAAGTCTTTAATGGCTTTGACCTTCTTTGGGTCAGTTGTTGCACCATTGCTGGTGACTATGAATCCCAAGAAGCCTACGCTTTTTTTTAAGAAGCGTGATTTTTCTACAGACACCCTCATGTTTGCTTCGTAGAGGTTCATTAAAACCCAATCTACGTGTGTGACATGTGATTCTTCATTTTCAGAAAAAATAATCACATCATCCACATATACGTAACAAATTTGCCGATTTGTTCTCGCAAAATGTCGTCGATTGTAATTTTAAAAATGCTGGCAGCATTTTTCAGACCAAAAGGGAGTCTGCGAAATTCATATTTACATATTTCATATTGCTCTGCGAGCATGATCTGGTGGTATCCTGACTTAAGGTCCAATGTTGTAAAATATTTGGCCTATATCATGGAGATATTTGGCATGGGGTACTTATCAGATACCGTTCTTTCATTTAGCTTGCGAAAGTCAATTACTAGTCGCATATTTTTGTTGCCCATTTCAACAGTGCCCTTCTTGTCCATTACCTGTTAATAGCGAAACTAAATTGTTTTTACAGCAGCCCACTCCACTCACTCGAAAGCACAGACGGAGAGCAGTAACTATGTATTGAAAATTAACTTTATTTAAATTTCAGCTTCCGAATCGATGTGTATTACAGTTTGCGTTGCGAAGCACGCTTAAAAACTTTGTCTTTTCTCCTTCTCTTATTTCGCTTATGTCGTTTTTTGAGATGGTTCTTAACAACGTAAAATGAGATCGATATTCCTTACAGCGATATCTCGATGTTTATATCGAGTGCTTATATATAACAAAAATAAATCAAAATTAAATTTAAATTATGGCCAGTTATGGTCAGTTACCATCTTCTAAGCCGACATCTAGAACCGCAATCTTCGTAGCTGGTCGATCGAGAACTCCATGCTGCGTTTTAATAGTGGCTCGACGAACTTGTCCGTCCTTGGCAGGAAAAGTGTTGATCACGCGTCCTTTAAGCTTCTCTTCCTTGATCGACTTGTAACCATTCGATGAACCCATTAGCAGGTGGTTCGGAGTCAACGCAGAGTCGTCCTCGGAGTCCAGGCTGACGAAAGTTAAGGGACGTGAGTTAATGATGAACTGTGCTTCCATTAGAGCACACCTCAGGCTTTCGTCGTTGAATGAGTAATTCGGGCAGATGTTTTTTAGGACTATTTTTGTAGTCCGCACTAATCTTTCCCAAGCACCGCCCATATGGGGTGCTCCTGGAGGGTTAAACAGCCATTTAATGCCATCAAACTTGATTGCGATATTATCAAAGTCGATCTTGATCAGCTCCTCTCGCAATGTCTTTTCAGTGGCCTTAAATTTAGTGCCATTATCGGAATAAATTTCTCTTGGTGTCCCACGAAGTGCCATGAAATTAGTGAAACACATCACACAGGAGCTTGTATCGAGGCTGTGAGCGATCTCAAAGTGGACTGCACGCAGGGTTAAGCAGGTAAACAGCGCAACCCATCTCTTCTCTTTGCGTCTTCCAACGTTGACTAGGATAGGCCCAAAATAATCGACGCCGGTGCACGTGAATGGTTTTTCAAAACTTGACTACCTAGCTTTTGGAACCGCGGCCATTTGTGGAGGCTGTGGCATTGCGCTACGATTTTTACATAATTGATAGGCTTTTCTTACGGATTTGTGTAGTACTCTTAAGCGCAGAATATAAAATTGGGATTTTATATCATTTATCACGGTTTCGTGAGCGAGGTGGTGATATTTTTCGTGATAGAAACGGACTAATAAGAATGTTACTCGACTCTCTGGTGGCAATATTATCGCGTCCATAGTATATCCGATTGCATTCACTCGACCTTTAGTGCGAAGTATTCCGTTGTCGTCCAGATATGCGTTTAAGCCAGTCAATCTGCTTTTTGCGCTTATTGTCTTTTTACAACTTAATGAATGGATTTCGTTCGCGAACTCCAGCCTCTGTGCTTCCTTGTATAGAAGGGTCTGTGCTTCTTTGACGTCAAATTCGGTCACTGCTGTCGGCATGTCCGTCCTTTGGCATTTAGCTTGTAGTCGCCGGATATATAGGGACATGTTTGCGACGGCTCTGCACAGGCGCCGCCAATCCGAGAGATATTCCACGTCGAGTAAGACTTTATTCGCACGAGTTATAAAGACATGTCTGCGGAGTTCGGTCGTATCGATCTCCGTTGCCCGTGACGGAACTGTTGGCCAGTTACTGGGTTCCGTTTTCAGAAACTCGGGTCCGTAAAGCCATGTGTCCACGCAAGGATTTTTGATGACCTTCGTTGCCCCGCCTGCGACATTGAGCTTTGATGGGATCCATCGCCATTGATCCACTCGAGTGGTCTCCAGGACTTCGCCGATTCTGTGCATCACAAATTGTTGAAAGTTGCGAGGATCCATCACCAGCCATTGTAGAACGGTTCGTGAATCCGACCAGAACGTAAGATCGTCGACTCAAAGATTACGTACGTTGACGATTTTGTTTGCTAAGCGTGAGCCCATCACGGCGGCTTGGAGTTCCATGCGCGGAATAGATAATGGCTTTAGTGGCGCCACTTTGCTTTTCGCGGCCACTAGCAGTACGTCCACCTCGTCTTTTTGTGACACTCGGAGGTAGCAAGCAGCGGAATAAGCATGCTCGCTAGCGTCCACGAACGTGTGCAGGTCGATTCGGGTTTCTGCAGATATCCTTGGGGAGTAGCATCTCGGAATATTAATTGTTGCCACTTGAGGCAGTAGCAGCTTCCATTGATTCCAGTCCTCCGACAGTGATTCTGGCAGCTCTTGGTCCCAGCTGATATTTGCACGCCAGAGTTTCTGCAGAAGGATTTTTAAACCGATCCTATGACATGACAGCAGGCCCAAAGGGTCGAAGATCGACATGAGAACCTGAAGGACTTCTCTTTTCGTTGGGACTGCAGGATCGGTAAGGACGTCTCGCTTAAGTCTTGAGAATCTGCAAATAAACTTAAATTCGTCTTTATGTGGGTCCCAGTACATACCCAAAACCTTTTCTGTAGCGCCGAACTGCACTGGCTCCTGTTTTTTGGCGTCTCCATCGTTCTTAAGATACGAGAGAACTGTACTGGAATTTGACGCCCAGTTTCGAATCCGCCTCTGGAGTGGACCTCTCTTACTTGGCTGGATATTTCGATGCCTTTCTGTTCATCACTCATACTGTCGATGAAGTCGTCGACATAGTGCGCACGCTGAATCGCATCCAAGGCTAATGGGAATTGCTGCTGGTGGACTAAGGCATTTTTGTCGCGCACGCAGTGGGCTATGAATGGTGCGCAACTAATACCAAAAGTTATTGCACGCATGACGTAAGTGTTTATCTTACTTTGGTTGGCATCGTACCAAAGAAAGCGCTGGGAATGCATGTCTTCTTGGCGAATGTTGATCCTGTGGAACATTTCGGCGATGTCGCCACTTACGGCGACTTTTCCGACTCTGAAGGCTAGAAGAACGTCGATAAGTGGGTTTAAGCAGTCCGGTCCGCTTAACAGAAGGTCGTTGAGGCATATCCCATTTGTTTTTGCTGCCGCATCCCAGACCAGCCTTATTTTTCCTGGCTTATTCGGATTTAGGGCTATAAATATTGGTAAGTACCAGGTGCGAGTTTCTTCTTTCTCCGCCTCCTCGTCAGACAGTTGCTTGGCGTATACTTTGGTAAGAAGATTTTTGATTTGGTCGTCGATTTTCGTAAACAGGTCCGGTTCCCTTAAAATTCTGGTTCTCATGCATTGGAGGCGCTTTAGAGCGGTAATGCGACTCTCGGGAAGTCTTTGAATATCATTCCGCCAAAGAAGCCCAACTTCGTATTTTCCACACTTGTTTTGGCAAGTCTGATCTAGGATTTCGACTGCTCGTTTGTCCTCGCTTGAAAAGAGTTTTTTAGGCGAGATTGACTCGAGGTTGAAGTGCTCCTTTACTTCATCGTGAAGCTTTTGCCAGTTGCAATCGCAGTGGTGCATAGATACGTGACGATTTGAGTTTGCCGATCCCTAGATGGTCCACCCTAACATGTACTTTGACGCTATTGGGTCGTTCCATTTACCTTCGCGGATCCTGCGAGGAACGGCTATTTTCCAATTGTTTGTTCCAATTAATAACATTGGCTGCGCGGAGTAGGTCTCTAATGGCAGGTCCTTTAGATAGCTGTACTTACTGCGCAACTCATCCATATCAACTGTTTGCTTGGGCAGTGCAATGTAACGTGTTTCGGAGCTAACGCCTGAGATTTGGATTGATGCTTGCACGGATGTATTTTCGAACCGGGTTGTTTCTCCAGTCCACTGTAAACAAATCGGTGACGGTGTACCTTTTAGATCGAGCTTGTCAAAAATTGATGAGTCGATTAGGGTAACAGATGATTCTTCATCCAGAAAGGCGAAAATTTCGATTTTATTGTCAGTGTAATGTAGAGTTACGGGAACGATTCGGAAGAACTGGTTTCCTTCTAGGTCGCCATGATGTGTGCTTACATGTCTTTGATTTCCCGCTTCGTTGACTGTATTGGGAACACTTTCCGAGTGGAGTAGAGGGTGATGTTTTCTTGTACAACCATTTACTCCGCACTCCTTTGGTCGACAATTATTTCGGTGAACTTTCAAGCATCGAAAGCAGGCCTTTCCGGCTTTAGCGACTTGCCATCTCTGTTCTACCGCGCTGGTTTTAAATTGTTCGCATTGTTTTACCCAATGATTTGTGGACTCGCATGCAATGCACTTTCGATTAGGCTGTTGCTGAACTGTAGATCCCTGGCTCGAACTGGCTGCGCAGCTATTATGGGTATTCACAGAACTAGTCCTGTGAGAAAATGGTGTCACGACAGTCGACGCCGCCTGCGCTATTTTGTAGAGCCAGTCGCTGAAAGCTTTAATGGGAGGGACCGATTCGTCGCGGGGGTGCATCGCCCAGTTTAGTTTGTGGTTACTTGGAAGTTTGTCTACAAGCTCCTTCACTAACATTGGGTTGTTTAAGTGCGCTTGTAGGCTGCAAGCTTCGATCGTGGCGCAAATGTTGCGTACTGCGAGCGCGTACTCTATTATGGATTCCAATTATTATTTGGGTGGCGGTAGCTTCCTTACCTTGTCGATCATCCTCTTCAGGATGTGCTCGGGTCTGCCGAAGAACATTTTCAGCGTGCTCATTACTTCCGGAACTAGGCTAGGAAGTAGAAGCTTATCCTTCACCATTTCGCGAGCCCTACCTTTTAGGCACTTTTGTAGACGGAGCATGTTTTCAACATTGGAGAATCCTGCTGCGGAAGTGCTGTGCTCAAATGTACTGGTAAACATTGGCCACTCCTCAGGATCCCCGCTGAACGAAGGAAGCTCCTTGGGTATAGCTTGTCTTGCGGCGATTTGGGAACTGGACGGTGATGCGGGAATCCCCTGAAATAGCCCGTCTGTCGGTCCGTCTTGCATATTCATTTGTAGTAAAATTTTATACTTCTCCTCAATGAATCTCTGTTCGGAAGCTTTCTTTTCTTCCAACATGTCGAGCATTAGCTTGCTTTTGTTGACGTTAGAATTATCGTCGGGTATAATCTGTCCGCCGCTGGGTTTATCCATTTCGATGAGCGCGTCCAGCTGTGGCTTATTTTGGTTTACGGATAATGAGTTGGAGATGTCGAAATGATTTTGAGGCGGTGATCGCATCATCCTTCCAGGTGGGTTTTCGGAGCTACCTCCAGCAAGACACAGGTCAAAACACCAATCCGTATCCTCGACGTCGTAGCCGACACCTGCGCAGTGAAAGTGGTACCAACTATCACAACTGTCGCATTGAACCCAGCTTTCCTCAGTTCCTATCGCTTTTTTCTTGCATATTCTACATACTTCTTTGCTTATCTCAATTAACTTTTTAGGGTTATGTGAACTTGGCGTGTGGCGGAATTTTATTTGGGTGCGTAATTTCTGTGGTTTTTTGGCTCCGTTTACGTATTACGTTTTTCTCACCTTACGTTCAAGAAAGGGATGCGATCGCGATTTCACAATATTATGGCTAATTGGAAATGCGTCGCTTCGTAATTGTACAGTTATAACGGCAACCGGTTGTGCACAAAGTTTTTAAGAATGTTGATAGCGAAACTAAATTGTTTTTACAGCAGCCCACACCACTCACTCGAAAGCACAGACGGAGAGCAGTAACTATGTATTGAAAATAACTTTATTTAAATTTCAGCTTCCGAATTTATGTGTATTACAGTTTGCGTTGCGAAGCAACGCTTATGTCGTTTTTTGAGATGGTTCTTAACAACGTAAAATCAGATCGATATTCCTTACAGCGATATCTCGATGTTTATATCGAGTGCTTATATATAACAAAAAGAAATCAAAATTAAATTTAAATTTTGGCGGCAACAACTACCCATATTGGGTTGTTGTACGGAGACATAGTTTTCTGGATTATTCCGTTGCCTAATAGATTTTGGATTCCCTTGCTAACAAAATCGGCCGCCCCCATGGGGTACGGACACAGTTTTGCATAAATAGGTTCTTCATCTATTGTTCTTATCGTGGCTACTACCGAAATGTTATACGGTAGTGCATCGTTGCGGTCTGCAAATGCCCTTTTTCAGCTTTTAAGCATTTTTAAAAAGGCATCTTTGATTACATGGTGTTGCATCAGAGCAATCTACGTTAGTAAAATTGACATCAGCGCAGGTATGGAAGGAAATTTCTTAGACTTCCGTACCCCATTTAAGACTCCCAGATTTTAAGCAAAGCGATGCCCCAGCCTGTGTTAACAGGTCGAGGCCGATCATCCCATCGAACGTTGATAGGTCCGATAGAATAAAGAATGTTGCTTTTATATTGAAAATTGAGACGAGGCATTTCTGTGTTATTTGGGATGTGCCATGGATTGAATGAATATTGAAAGGGGCTTCTACTGGACGGACGCCTTTTAGCCCCTTGTAAGGTCTAATAAAGTAGAAGCGCCCGTGTCTATGAGGAATTTCATGGAAGCCCCCGCTACTCTTCGTCTGAGCCGGGTAGCAAGGATTTTCCCCTAAAAAATTGATGGCATCCGAATCGTATTCTTCAATGGCATCGTCATCAATTTTTGCCGCTGCACTGGAGGCTGCGCTAGAATAATTTTTGTCCGTCTGCTCGCCGCTTTGAGTGACATTGATTGACTCTTTGTCTTTTAACGGGGCCTGAACGCCCGGACGCAGCTGGCTTCTCGCTTAGAAACTTAGAAATGGATGAGTCAACAACCATTGGCTCCGGAGTATTATTTTGCGGTGCATAATGCACCTGGGCCCTATGCGGTTTGCTAAAGTGCGGGTTTTTACCGGCACCAAACTCCTGATTTGGCTTCGGGAAGGGCTTGTCTTGTTGACGATCTTGTGGCTTTGGATTTTGCCGACGATCTTTGACCTCCTGGCTTCTTGCAAACGTAGTTGCGAAAATTTATCTTTCGTGGTTCGATTCCACTTCCTGTGCCAGGGCCAAAGCCGATGGCAAGTCTTTCAGCTTCGCCGAGAAGAGTACATCCGTGAGGTTTCGTTTCAGGCCTGAAATGAACACGTGTAAAGCATCCTCCCGGAATTTGGCACATAAAATTCTTGCCATTGACTGGTCGTACGACATACTGACTTTATTTGTCAATAAGGTGAGTTTTTTCTCAACCTCATCGAAATATTGTGAAAGGGTCATGCCACCCTGTCTTACCCAATTTTTGTTCAATGACATGCATTGGACGCTTGTCACTGAACGTGAAGTCAAGGCGACTTAGTATCGCGTCGAAATTCAGTACCGTGCCGAATGAGGACAGCACGGCGTCGGCAAGGCCCCTAATCTTACTTCTAATGATGATGACGGCCTGGTAGTGGCGCGAGCTACCAACATACCGCCTGCCGCCAGGAGACGTACGTTTCCTGTACGCCCGAAAATTCGGGCAAGCATTGTACAGCATCTAAAGGTTCGTTACATTGTATATTATCATCTATTTGAATGGCCGTGTATGTCTTTATTTCTCCGGCCGTTTGTGAGGAGTTAAATAACTCCACACAAAATATCCCGAAAATAACTGCATGGAGAACCTGCCAGTTGCTACTTACGCAACTACTTCGCGTAGTAACGGCAACGCAGGAAAAGAGAGTTTGGAGATGTTGAAAAGAGAGAGGAGAGAAAGTATAGAGTATGAATCGAAAGAGAGTTTGGAGAGATTGGGAGAGACGGAGCGGAGAGAGGAGCCAGAACGAGACGGCACTAGTCAGAGCTAGAGTCCAGAGAGCGCAGGCGTGCCGTGAGTAAGGAAGGAACGGTACAGCGCTGCACTTTGGACTTCAGTGGAGTGCCGTGTGCAGAGGGCGAAAGGTCAAACGGTAAAAGTCTGCGGCTGGCGTGACGAAGGTCGTGCGAGCGTGGTGCCTGTTCACCCTAGTCTGAGAACGGTGACGCTTCCCTAAGCCCAACGGTCCAACTCCACGCCCTCGTCTACGAGTGGCAGCGAAAGTACTCGGAGCGGCTAAAACAACCAGCAGCGAGGAATCACCGAGCGACGTCGCAGAGCATCACGAGCACAAGATGATATCCCGGCAGTAAATACACAAAACACCAGAATGGGGAGAGGTTGGATCTACCGCCTCAAGAAAGAGGATTTCACCAAAGTGGCACAAAGGCTACGCATTTCCTTGACGGGTAGAACTGAAGACATGCGGAAAGCCTTGGTGGAATACTACAACGAGACGGAAAACAATCCAGAACTCAAAGAACTCTGGTCTGAACTAGAAGCTATGTACCCAGAAAAACCAGGTCTAAAATTAACAAGCCCCGAGGGAGAAGACGCATGGACAGGCCTTAGCATTGAAGAGATGCTACAAGAGGGCCAGCGAAGAGATTCAATTCAAGATAGAAAGACAGCCCCGAAGGCACAAAGACCTAGCGAGCCCGACTACGCTAAAGTCGCGAAGCAGGTCAGAGAATGGTCTTTTAGATTCGAGGGCACAGAGAAACCTCTTGAATTCTTGGAACAAGTGGAATGGTCCGCGAGCACATACGGTTTGGAATTAGACATGGTACCGCGAGCAATGCCAGAACTACTACAAGGCAGAGCATTAAAGTGGTTTATCTCGAACAACCAGCACTGGAGAACGTGGGGAGACTTTATTGAGAGTTTCCAAACGTTCTTCCTGCCCAGAGGTTATTTGGCGGAACTAGAGGACCAAGTCAAAGCTCGGAAGCAGGGATTCAGAGAGCCGTTCAAGGATTACATGGTGGACAAGCAGACCATGATAAGACCACTCGGGTACAGTCCTGAGAAAGTACTCGAGGTCATAAAGGAGAACAGCACACCTGACCTACGAATTTCCCTCCGAAAGTACAAGATCGACAACCTGGAAGCCCTCATGATCCTGGCCACAGAATACGAAGAGCTCGAAAAGGAGCGGGAAATGTTCTCCCAGGAAAATAAGTTCAGCAGGACAAAGACGACAGTCCCGTCTCAGGTGACATGTAGAAGATGCGAGGATACTAGCAGGTAAGGCAGGCCAGCCGAAACATCGCGAAACACGCAGAAAACAATATCAAAGGCAGCAGACCAATACTCTATGGAGACCACCAAACACTACCCAGAGACCACAAAGCGCGACAACAGGAAACAACCAAGCCCAGGAAACAACCAACAAGGTGGGTGTGAGATGCATGGAATGCTGCCATAGAGCGGAAAATGGCCAGCGATCCCAGCCGCAGAGAGGCGAGCGGGGTCGCACGCGGATACCTCTCCAATCTAACTGGCATGCTAATCGAAGAAGAGTAGCAGTTGTCCGCAGCGGTGACGATTGGAGGGAACTCGATCAAAGCCACAATCGACACCGGAGCAACAGCGACTTTATTAGCGAAGAGCTGGCGGACAATCTATCTGCTCTGGGAAAGATTACACGGACGAGACGGCAAGTTAGGGTTGGCAGACGAAAGGAAGGTAGAAGTCGCATTCGGCAACAAACAACTGACCATGAGTTTGCTGATATTACCAGGAGTAGTAGACGCACTGGTGCTAGGCTGGAATTTTCTCACATAGGTTGGGGCTGAGATAAAGTGCGCAGGTCACGAAATCCGCATACCGGCCAGGAACAGACACAACAGATGGCTGGAGGAAAAATTGTCGGTGGCAGTTGTTCATGACGACCGCGAGGAAGGAAACATCGAGCAATTCCTAGAAGCAGAGCTGTCAGAATTCCAAACAATGAGCGGAACTTCGAATGTGGCCGAGCACCAGATCACCATGAAGGACGACAAACCTATAAAACAAAGATACTACCCTAAGAACCCTAAAGTTCAAGGTGAGATCAATACAAAGGTGGATGAACTTCTGGAAATGGGTTGCATAGAACACTCGAAGAGCCCGTATAGCTCGCCCATAGTAATGGTAAAAAAGAAAACCGGCAAGTGGAGATTGTGTGTCGACTTTCGACAGATAAACGCGAAATCGGTTAAGGACGCGTACCCAATGCCACGTATTAACCACATATCAGCAGCCTGGATTTAAAGGATGGATACTGGCAAATTCCACTAGAAGAAGCAAGTAGAAAGTTCACGGTTCTTCGCGTAGTAACGGCAACGCAGGAAAAGAGAGTTTGGAGAAGTTGAAAAGAGAGAGGAGAGAAAGTATAGAGTATGAATCGAAAGAGAGTTTGGAGAGATTGGGAGAGACGGAGCGGAGAGAGGAGCCAGAACGAGACGGCACTAGTCAGAGCTAGAGTCCAGAGAGCGCAGGCGTGCCGTGAGCAAGGAAGGAACGGTACAGCGCTGCACTTTGGACTTCAGTGGAGTGCCGTGTGCAGAGGGCGAAAGGTCAAACGGTAAAAGTCTGCGGCTGGCGTGACGAAGGTCGTGCGAGCGTGGTGCCTGTTCACCCTAGTCTGAGAACGGTGACGCTTCCCTAAGCCCAACGGTCCAACTCCACGCCCTCGTCTACGAGTGGCAGCGAAAGTACTCGGAGCGGCTAAAACAACCAGCAGCGAGGAATCACCGAGCGACGTCGCAGAGCATCACGAGCACAAGATGATATCCCGGCAGTAAATACACAAAACACCAGAATGGGGAGAGGTTGGATCTACCGCCTCAAGAAAGAGGATTTCACCAAAGTGGCACAAAGGCTACGCATTTCCTTGACGGGTAGAACTGAAGACATGCGGAAAGCCTTGGTGGAATACTACAACGAGACGGAAAACAATCCAGAACTCAAAGAACTCTGGTCTGAACTAGAAGCTATGTACCCAGAAAAACCAGGTCTAAAATTAACAAGCCCCGAGGGAGAAGACGCATGGACAGGCCTTAGCATTGAAGAGATGCTACAAGAGGGCCAGCGAAGAGATTCAATTCAAGATAGAAAGACAGCCCCGAAGGCACAAAGACCTAGCGAGCCCGACTACGCTAAAGTCGCGAAGCAGGTCAGAGAATGGTCTTTTAGATTCGAGGGCACAGAGAAACCTCTTGAATTCTTGGAACAAGTGGAATGGTCCGCGAGCACATACGGTTTGGAATTAGACATGGTACCGCGAGCAATGCCAGAACTACTACAAGGCAGAGCATTAAAGTGGTTTATCTCGAACAACCAGCACTGGAGAACGTGGGGAGACTTTATTGAGAGTTTCCAAACGTTCTTCCTGCCCAGAGGTTATTTGGCGGAACTAGAGGACCAAGTCAAAGCTCGGAAGCAGGGATTCAGAGAGCCGTTCAAGGATTACATGGTGGACAAGCAGACCATGATAAGACCACTCGGGTACAGTCCTGAGAAAGTACTCGAGGTCATAAAGGAGAACAGCACACCTGACCTACGAATTTCCCTCCGAAAGTACAAGATCGACAACCTGGAAGCCCTCATGATCCTGGCCACAGAATACGAAGAGCTCGAAAAGGAGCGGGAAATGTTCTCCCAGGAAAATAAGTTCAGCAGGACAAAGACGACAGTCCCGTCTCAGGTGACATGTAGAAGATGCGAGGATACTAGCAGGTAAGGCAGGCCAGCCGAAACATCGCGAAACACGCAGAAAACAATATCAAAGGCAGCAGACCAATACTCTATGGAGACCACCAAACACTACCCAGAGACCACAAAGCGCGACAACAGGAAACAACCAAGCCCAGGAAACAACCAACAAGGTGGGTGTGAGATGCATGGAATGCTGCCATAGAGCGGAAAATGGCCAGCGATCCCAGCCGCAGAGAGGCGAGCGGGGGTCGCACGCGGATACCTCTCCAATCTAACTGGCATGCTAATCGAAGAAGAGTAGCAGTTGTCCGCAGCGGTGACGATTGGAGGGAACTCGATCAAAGCCACAATCGACACCGGAGCAACAGCGACTTTATTAGCGAAGAGCTGGCGGACAATCTATCTGCTCTGGGAAAGATTACACGGACGAGACGGCAAGTTAGGTTGGCAGACGAAAGGAAGGTAGAAGTCGCATTCGGCAACAAACAACTGACCATGAGTTTGCTGATATTACCAGGAGTAGTAGACGCACTGGTGCTAGGCTGGAATTTTCTCACACAGGTTGGGGCTGAGATAAAGTGCGCAGGTCACGAAATCCGCATACCGGCCAGGAACAGACACAACGGATGGCTGGAGGAAAAATTGTCGGTGGCAGTTGTTCATGACGACCGCGAGGAAGGAAACATCGAGCAATTCCTAGAAGCAGAGCTGTCAGAATTCCAAACAATGAGCGGAACTTCGAATGTGGCCGAGCACCAGATCACCATGAAGGACGACAAACCTATAAAACAAAGATACTACCCTAAGAACCCTAAAGTTCAAGGTGAGATCAATACAAAGGTGGATGAACTTCTGGAAATGGGTTGCATAGAACACTCGAAGAGCCCGTATAGCTCGCCCATAGTAATGGTAAAAAAGAAAACCGGCAAGTGGAGATTGTGTGTCGACTTTCGACAGATAAACGCGAAATCGGTTAAGGACGCGTACCCAATGCCACGTATTAACCACATCCTGGACCAACTACGAGAAGCACGCTATATCAGCAGCCTGGATTTAAAGGATGGATACTGGCAAATTCCACTAGAAGAAGCAAGTAGAAAGTTCACGGCGTTCACGGTGCCAGGAAAGGGGTATTTCCAATGGAAAGTGATGCCATTCGGATTACACTCGGCATCAGCAACATTTCAAAGGGCCTTGGACCAAGAGATTGGACCCGAGATGTCTCCACATGCGTTCGCGTATCAGGACGACATAATCGTTACCGGACGCACTCAGCGAGAACACAAGGACAATCTCAGAGAAGTGTTTCGCCGTCTGAAGGAGGCAAACCTGAGAATAAACCCCGAGAAGTGTCAGTTCTTCAAGCAGGAGCTGCTGTACCTGGGACATCGAGTGACAAGCCAAGGAATTGGTACAGACCCAGACAAGATCGCTGCCATAGCACAGCTTGAACCATCTGCAACTGTCCGTGAGCTAAGGCAGTACCTAGGGGTGGCATCGTGGTACCGACGATTTGTACCAGACTTCGCACGCATCGTTAAGCCGCTCACAGACCTACTCCGCAAGGGCGTAAAATGGGTATGGACGCAATACCATCAGCAGGCATTCGAGGAGGTGAAGGCGAGACTGGTGTCTGACCCAGTATTAGCGTGACCAGATTTTGGAAGAACATTCATCCTGCAAACAGACGCCAGCGAATACGGCATAGGTGCGATTCTGACACAGAACACGGAAGACGGCGAGAAAGTTATCTCATACTCCAGGACGTTAAACGGAGCCGAGAAAAACTACTCTACAACGGAGAAAGAGTGTTTGGCCATTGTCTGGGCAATCAGAAAACTAAGGCCCTACCTGGAAGGCTACCACTTCAAGGTGGTAACAGATCACATGGCACTAAAATGGCTGAACAGCATTGAAAGCCCGTCTGGAAGAATCGCCAGGTGGGCCCTTGAGTTGGAACAATACGACTTCGAGGTTGCGTACAGAAAGGGCCAATTGAATGTGGTAGCCGACGCGCTGTCCAGACAGCCGATGCCGGAAACCCTCCGGAGAGCAAAAGAGTTGGTGCAAAATTTGGAATGTAACTGGATCAGGGACATGCGCGAGAAGATAAAAACACACCCACAGAAATTCCCGGACTATGTGTTCGACGGCGGAACGCTGTACAGGCAGATCCCATACAGAGCAGGCAACGAAGATGAGGTGGCCTGGAAGCTGTGCGTTCCCACTGAGTTAAGGGAAAAGGTCCTACAAGAAAACCACGACACCCCAGCCGCCGGCCATGTAGGAAGCCGAAAGACGATTGCCCGTCTAGCTGCCAGATACTACTGGCCAGGAATGCAAAGAGACGCGAGAGCATACGTTCGGAAATGCGAAGAGTGCCTGAAATTTAAGCCAAACCAGAGACAGGCGGCGGGTAAGATGCTGACACAAGTCCCTGAGGAACCCTGGGCAACGGTGTGCGCGGATTTTGTTGGGCCCCTGCCAAGATCGAAGCACGGTAACCAAATGTTGTTGGTTCTAATCGACTGTTTCTCAAAATGGACAGAATTAGTGCCATTACGAACTGCTACAGCAGAAACCCTGCAAAGAGCGTTTAAAGAACGGATAATCGCACGATTTGGAGTTCCAAAAGTGGTGATTACAGACAACGGGGTGCAGTTTGCCAGTCGGGCATTTAAGAAGTTTCTTCACGACATGGGAATAAAACAACAGTTCACAGCACCATACACTCCTCAAGAAAATCCCACAGAGCGCGCGAACTGAACCGTAAAAACCATGATCGTACAGTTTGCCGGACAAAACCAAAGGAACTGGGACGAAAAGTGGCCAGAGATAATGCTAGCAGTTAACTTAAGCATATCCGAGTCCACAGTATACTCGCCTTCCTTTCTAACGCAGGGCAGAGAACCGCGTCTGCCAAACGCGTTGTACGACAGGGAAACGCTGGGCACAGGAAGGCAGACAGAGTCACCAGAGGGGAATGCCGAAAAACTGAAGGAAATCTTCGAAATTATCCTACGAAATTTGGAAAAGGCAGCGCAGGATCAAGCCAGGCACTACAACCTCAGAAGGAGATAATGGAATCCACAAATGGGCGATGTCGTCTGGGCCAAGGAGCACCATTTATCTAATGCGGCAGAAGGCTTCGCGGCCAAACTAGCGCCGAGATATGATAGTCCATATCAGGTAGTCGATTTTATATCCCCAGTAATCTGCAAAATTCGCCACCAAAGAAGCAAGAAGCAATGCACAGTGCACATCACCGATCTAAAGCAGCAGGAGAAGGCACACGAAACGGAAAGTGGACAAACAGGAGACATATCGTTTAATCGTCAAGCGAATGCAGAACAACCAGTGTCCAAGACTGCGTGGGACAGTAGCAACCGTTTAATCGTCAGGCCAAAACCGGAATCAACGGAGCACGCCACACACGAGCAAGGGCTCTAATCATGCCACCATACACCCAAGTCAACGACGAACAAAGGATCGGGATTGCGAGAATCCGTTTAATGGTCAGGACAAAGCCGGAGTCAACGGAAAGGGATGTGGGCAGACAGACAAGATATCGTTTAATCGTCAAGCGATGCAGAACAACAAGTGTCCAAGACTGCGTGGGACAGTAGCAACCGTTTAATCGTCAGGCCAAAACCGGAATCAACGGAGCACGCCACACACGAGCAAGGGCTCTAATCATGCCAGCATACACCCAAGTCAACGACGAACAAAGGATCGGGATTGCGAGAATCCGTTTAATCGTCAGGACAGAGCCTGAGTCAACGGAAGAGGGAGTTGGACAGACAAGAACGAGGATCTTGCAAATGAAAACTAGCAGATCCCAGACTAAATGGGGCAGAGGCAACCGTTTCTACGTCCGGCCAAAGACCGCAGTCAACGGAGCATACCACAGAGAAAGGGACATATCAACGAAAGCACTCACCAGACCTGCGAAACGATCACAAGGAAAACATCTGGATAACAAAGACAGAATACATGTCACCGTGGAAAGGGGAGAGACGGTACGGGGTACAGCATCAGACACGCAGGGTTAAGAGAAAACGGCCCCCTCCAAAGAGAAGATAAGCCGTAAAGAGAGCCGATAGGGACATAACGGTACGGCATAAAAGGAATCCCCGAAACCGAGGCATCAGGGTAAAGGGAAGTGCAAGGGAACGGGCAAATCAAATCAAGAAGTCAACATGAGTACCCGAGTTACGAGAGCAGCAGCAAGGAGGCAGGCCGCACTTCAGCCAGGTCCCGAAGGATTCGTCGCGGAGCAAGGACGGTCGGAGGCTATTCCGCTGCCCATCTTCCGGCCCACCCAAACCCCGCGACGCGGTGCCGAGGACGATGGAGCTCGCTCGGAGCCCGAGCCCATAGTCACCTCGGATGAGAGCGATGTGGAGTGGGCCGAGGACCCGGTCAAGGAGAGGCGGGAGTGGCGCCTAAAGAGGGCCAATGGGTTTCCCACCAATACCCAAACCCACATCCCCAAGATTGGCACGAGCCACCTCCGACCCCCCGCCCGCAAGAATGTCCGGAGGATGACGACCGGGATCCCGCTCCCAGCCCCCCACCACGTCAACAGGAGGCGGAGGCCCCACGCCCACCGAAGTGGACCCCGGCCCGACCGCCCACGCCCCGGTATGACCAGGAGGTCCGAGGAGAGGAGCCAGAGGACAGCAACCGAGATACCGCTCCCAGCCTCCCTCCACGTCATCCTGAGGCAGAGAACCCGCACCCACCGAAGTGGACTCCGGCCCGACCGCCCACGCCTCGGCACGGTCAGGAGGTCCGAGAGGAGGAACCGGAGGATCACACCGAGGAGGGTGGTACATATGTCCCAGGTCATCTTCTTCGTTATCTCCTTGGGAAAGCCGTTCATCTGGAAACGGAAAGAAAGGCAAATCAGTTGAGCAATAAAAAAAAAAAAGGAAAATACAAAGGCACAAATTGTACTTTGGAATGATGGGAGGGGTAGCTGCTGAAACGCGGGGGAGGACGATCGTGGCGGCAGTCAAGCCGTTTTACCCTTTATCCTCTCTCTTTCCATCTCCGCTCATAGGCGAGGGCCACAGTCCAAGGGCAAGTCAAGGGAAAGGGGAGGTTTAAAGAGAAAGCCGGATGAGAGAAAGGGGAATTGGGAAATTAAAGAGAAAACTTACCAGCGAGAAAATTTCTGCTCGTCACCATGTGCTTAGGGAAGGGGGCGCCAGCGATATTGGGCGGTCGATTGGCACTATCGTATGATAGCCAATCGATGGGCAAGAGATATTGGAATCATCGGCATATGTGAGGCACACTAATAAACATCGCGATGATGAGATGGCAACGCTACCTCAAGGTAATATCGATTTGCAAGTCACGTTATCGATCGCAAAGTATTGGTGTGACCCAGACGAACCAAAGGAGACCGCGAACCAGGTGGGAGCGGGATATTTAAAAATCTCAACGGCAACATCGGGATTTAAGGAAGGTCAAACGGTAAAACCGTGGACTTTGGACCTTGGGGTGAAGAGAAGAAAAGGAGAGGCCGAGGATTAACGGGACCCGGAGGCCTATATAAGCGGGCCCAGCGCTGGAATCCGGACCAGTCATCGAGCATCAAGCCGCGAGGGAACAATGTCTAGTAAAAGTCAAAGCCAAGAATATTCAACCGTATTAACCAGCCGGGAACAAGATCGCCACGTCGAGACGTTCGGGACCGAGCAAGTCACCGAATTGAGACACAGGTGGCTGAGTCCTCGAAAGGCAACACACGGCCAAGTCTGCAAAGGATCAAGATTGGCTGTAATACCGATTGGTCCGACTAAGTTGGCTGTAATACCGGTCAGTTTAGCTGATTGGCTGTAATACCGATCAGGCTAGCTGTGCCGGCTGTAATACCAACCAGTCCGGCTACATTGGCTGTAATACCGATTTGTCTAACTGTGTGCGACTAAGTTGGCTGTAATACCGGTCAGTTTAGCTGCATTGGCTGTAATACCAATCAGGCTAGCTGTGCCGGCGGTAATACAAACCAGTCCGGCTACATTGGCTGTAATACCGATTAGTTCAGCTGCGTCGGCCTTAGTACCGATCAGCTGCGCCGGTTATAGACAGACTTAGCCCGGCACGTCACTACCAGCAGGGTGAGCAGCACGAGCAATGGGCCTCAAGGGAGCGACGTGGAACAAAGCCGTAGCCAGTCGCGCAGGAAAACGACGACGGGAACAAACAGCCAGAGACCGTGCCAAGAGCGAGCCGCAAGTACGATCGCAACAGTCGGGAGGGAAGGCCAGGGTCGAACGTTCGTCTTTCTCTGGGCGTTAGCTACAAGGACTGCTGACGTAATCTGGCCGTAGTACCGGAGCGTCAAAGAAAACTGAGTGAGCGTCTAGCGTGACCGGCCGGGACAGAGCAAGGGACAGGAGGCTGCGGCTGGCGTGACGAATGTCGTGCGAGCGTGGTGCCTGTTCACCCTAGTCTGAGAACGGTGACGCTTCCCTAAGCCCAACTGTCCAACTCCACGCCCTCGTCTACGAGTGGCAGCGAAAGTACTCGGAGCGGCTAAGACAACCAGCAGCGAGGAATCACCGAGCGACGTCGCAGGAGCATCACCAGCACAAGATACACAAAAATATTGTAAACCAGAGCCTTAAATAAACGCCTCATCAAGAATTCTGAAGTGTTGTTCTGTTAAACGCACAAATTCTACTGAGCTAGCCGCACGAACTTCGTAGCGAGCCAAACATAAAAATCAGTTCGTTACACGTTGCTGGTGCAGTACTTACTGCGGCCACCCTGCTGGCCAACTCCTCAATTTGTTGTCTTAATCCCTGCTCTCTTATGTTGTTCTGAGCGGCCTGTTCTGTAAGGGCATTACTAACTGCTGCCTGTATAACCTGCCTATGTTGATCGGGATCCATGACGACTGTAGGAGGAACGGGGGGCTTGCGTTTTGGGGTTGAGTCGTGGACTTGCTGTATATCCTCAGAATCTGAGTCGCTTGAGTATTGTTTTCTGTTCCTATATTGGAGAAACGGATCACTCATGGGCAGTTGAATTTAACTGCACAGAAAACCCGTGCACGTAAGCAAGAGCACTGTATAAACATAGACAAAGACAAAGTCGAAACACTTTGGCGGTCGTATTTCCTTTCAATATGAGGGACAATAAAAACACTAACAATGTCTTCAGGGTGACAAAATGTGCGGCTGCTGCATAAAATTGTATTTAGTACACAATGAAAAAAACATCACCGAAATGGCAGGCGAGTAAGCGATGCGCCGTTACACAGAAAGAAATAAATAATAAATAATACAAAAATAATAAATTTATTATTTTGATAAATAATTTTGCATCGAAAATTATTGTTTTTATATGGACACAATAACTTAACTGTGGCTGTTAAATTATAAATTATGAAATTCTAAATACTGAGATTTTCCAAAAATTCACTTTTCACTCGTGGTGAGGAGTTGAATAACTCCACACAAAATATCCGAAAAATAACTGCATGGAGAACCTGCCAGTTGCTACTTACGCAACTACTTCGCGTAGTAACGGCAACGCAGGAAAAGAGAGTTTGGAGAAAGCAGTTAAAGAGAGAGAGGAGAGAAAGTATAGAGTACGAATCGAAAGAGAGTTTGGAGAGATTGGGAGAGACGGAGCGGAGAGAGGAGCCAGAACGAGACGGCACTAGTCAGAGGGGGAGTCCAGAGAGCGCAGGCGTGCCGTGAGCAAGGAAGGAACGGTACAGCGCTGCACTTTGGACTTCAGTGGAGTCCCGTGTGCAGAGGGCGAAAGGTCAAACGGTAAAACCGTGGACTTTGGACCTTGGGGTGGAGAGAAGTTAAGGAGAGGCCGAGGATTAACGGGACCCGGAGGCCTATATAAGCGGGCCCAGCGCTGGAATCAGGACGAGTCATCGAGCATCAAGCCGCGAGGGAACAACGTCTAGTAAAAGTCAAAGTCAAGAATATTCAACCGTAGGAACCAGCCGGGAATAAGATCGCCACGTCGAGACGTTCGGGACCGAGCAAGTCACCGAATTGAGGCACAGGTGGCTGAGTCCTCGAAAGGCAACACACGGCCAAGTCTGCAAAGGATCAAGATTGGCTGTAAAACCGATTGGTCCGACTAAATTGGCTGTAATACCGGTCAGTTTAGCTGATTGGCTGTAATACCGATCAGGCTAGCGGTGCCGGCTGTGATACCAACCAGTCCGGCTACATTGGCTGTAATACCGATTTGTCTAACTGTGTGCGACTAGATTGGCTGTAATACCGGTCAGTTTAGCTGCATTGGCTGTAATACCAATCAGGCTAGCGGTGCCGGCGGTAATACCAACCAGTCCGGCTACATTGGCTGTAATACCGATTAGTTCAGCTGTGTCGGCCGTAGTACCGATCAGCTGCGCCAGTTATAGACAGACAGCAGCATGAGCAACGGTCCTCAAGGGAGCGATGTGGAACAAAGCCGCAGCCAGTCGCGCAGGACGACGACGGGAACAAACAGCCGGAGACCGTGCCAAGAGCCGAGCCGCAAGTACGATCGCAACAGTTGGGAGGGAAGGCCAGGGTGTAACGTTCGTCTTTCTCTGGGCGTTAGCTACAGGGACTGCTGACGTAATCTGGCCGTAGTACCGGAGCGTCAAAGGAAACTGAGTGAGCGTCTAGCGGGACCGGCCGGGTCAGAGCAAGGGACAGGAGGCTGCGGCTGGCGTGACGAAGGTCGTGCGAGCGTGGTGCCTGTTCACCTTAGTCTGAGAACGGTGACGCTTCCCTAAGCCCAACGGTCCAACTCCACGCCCTCGTCTAAACCAGAGAAGTAAATAAACGCCTCATCAAGAATTCTGAAGTGTTGTTCTGGTTTTACGGTTCGATTCGCGCGCTCGGTGGGATTTTCTTGAGGAGTGTATGGTGCTGTGAACTGTTGTTTTATTCCCATTTCGTGAAGAAACTTCTTAAATGCCCGACTGGCAAACTGCACCCCGTTGTCTGTAATCACCACTTTTGGAACTCCAAATCGTGCGATTATCCGTTCTTTGAACGCCTTTTGCAGGGTTTCTGCTGTAGCAGTTCGTAATGGCACTAATTCTGTCCATTTTGAGAAACGATCGATTAGAACCAACAACATTTGGTTACCGTGCTTCGATCTTGGCAGGGGCCCAACAAAATCCGCGCACACCGTTGCCCATGGTTCCTCAGGGACTTGTGTCAGCATCTTACCCGCCACCTGTCTCTGGTTTGGCTTAAATTTCAGGCACTCTTCGCATTCCGAACGTATGCTCTCGCGTCTCTTTGCATTCCTGGCCAGTAGTATCTGGCAGCTAGACGCGCAATCGTCTTTCGGCTTCCTACGTGGCCGGCGGCTGGGGTGTCGTGGTTTTCTTGTAGGACCTTTTCCCTTAACTCACTGGGAACGCACAGCTTCCAGGCCACCACATCTTCGTTGCCTGCTCTGTGTGGGATCTGCCTGTACAGCATTTCGCCGTCGAACACATAGTCCGGGAATTTCTGTGGGTGTGTTTTTATCTTCTCGCGCATGTCCCTGATCCAGTTACATTCCAAATTTTGCACCAACTCTTTTGCTCTCCGGAGGGTTTCCGGCATCGGCTGTCTGGACAGCGCGTCGGCTACCACATTCAATTGGCCCTTTCTGTACGCAACCTCGAAGTCGTATTGTTCCAACTCAAGGGCCCACCTGGCGATTCTTCCAGACGGGCTTTCAATGTTGTTCAGCCATTTTAGTGCCATGTGATCTGTTACCACCTTGAAGTGGTAGCCTTCCAGGTAGGGCCTTAGTTTTCTGATTGCCCAGGCAATGGCCAAACACTCTTTCTCCGTTGTAGAGTAGTTTTTCTCGGCTCCGTTTAACGTCCGGCTGGAGTATGAGATAACTTTCTCGCCGTCTTCCGTGTTCTGTGTCAGAATCGCACCTATGCCGTATTCGCTGGCGTCTGTTTGCAGGATGAATGTTCTTCCAAAATCTGGACACGCTAATACTGGGTCAGACACCAGTCTCGCTTTCACCTCCTCGAATGCCTGCTGATGGTATTGCGTCCATACCCATTTTACGCCCTTGCGGAGTAGGTCTGTGAGCGGTACAAATCGTCGGTACCACGATGCCACCCCTAGGTACTGCCTTAGCTCACGGACAGTTGCAGGTGGTTCAAGCTGTGCTATGACAGCGACCTTGTCTGGGTCTGTACCAATTCCTTGGCTTGTGACTCGATGTCCCAGGTACAGCAGCTCCTGCTTGAAGAACTGACACTTCTCGGGGTTTATTCTCAGGTTTGCCTCCTTCAGACGGCGAAACACTTCTCTGAGATTGTCCTTGTGTTCTCGCTGAGTGCGTCCGGTAACGATTATGTCGTCCTGATACGCGAACGCATGTGGAGACATCTCGGGTCCAATCACTTTGTCCAAGGCCCTTTGAAATGTTGCTGATGCCGAGTGTAATCCGAATGGCATCACTTTCCATTGGAAAAGCCCCTTTCCTGGCACCGTGAACGCCGTGAACTTTCTACTTGCTTCTTCTAGTGGAATTTGCCAGTATCCATCCTTTAAATCCAGGCTGCTGATATAGATTGCTTCTCGTAGTTGGTCCAGGATGTGGTTAATACGTGGCATTGGGTACGCGTCCTTAACCGATTTCGCGTTTATCTGTCGGAAGTCGACACACAATCTCCACTTGCCGGTTTTCTTATCTACCATTACTATGGGCGAGCTATACGGGCTCTTCGAGTGTTCTATGCAACCCATTTCCAGAAGTTCATCCACCTTTGTATTGATCTCACCTTGAACTTTAGGGTTCTTAGGGTAGTATCTTTGTTTTATAGGTTTGTCGTCCTTCATGGTGATCTGGTGCTCGGCCACATTCGAAGTTCCGCTCATTGTTTGGAATTCTGCCAGCTCTGCTTCTAGGAATTGCTCGATGTTTCCTTCCTCGCGGTCTCCATGAACAACTGCCACCGACATGAAGCCATTCCTCCAGCCATCCGTTGTGTCTGTTCCTGGCCGGTATGCGGATTTCGTGACCTGCGCACTTTATCTCAGCCCCAACCTGTGTGAGAAAATTCCAGCCTAGCACCAGTGCGTCTACTACTCCTGGTTATATCAGCAAACTCATAGTCAGTCGTTTGTTGCCGAATGCGACTTCTACCTCGAGCTGCGCGTTTATTCCGCTGCACCTTCCGTCTGCCAACCTAACTTGCCGTCTCGTCCGTGTAATCTTTCCCAGAGCAGACAGATTGTCCGCCAGCTCTTCGCTAATAAAGTCGCTGTTGCCCCGGTGTCGATTGTGGCTTTGATCGAGTTTCCACCAATCGTCACCGCTGCATGCCAGTTAGATTGGAGGGGTTGCGTCTGGGATCGCTGGCCATTTTCCGCTCTCTGGCAGCATTCCATGCATCTCACTCCCACCTTTCCGCATATCCAGCAGAATAGCGTTCGCTGGTTTCGGCAACCTCTTGCCCAATGCCCGTGTCCGCCACATTTGCGACATGCCTCCTGTGGGTTGGTTATGTATTCCTGGGCTTTGTTGTTTCCTGTTGTCGCGCTTTGTGGTCTCTGGGTAGTGTTTGGTGGTCTCCATAGAGTATTGGTCTGCTGCCTTTGATATTCTGTTTTCTGCGTGTTTCGCGATGTTTCGGCTGGCCTGCCTTGCCTTCTAGTATCCTCGCATCTTCTACATGTCACCTGAGACGGGACTGTCGTCTTTGTCCTGCTGAACTTATTCTCCTGGGAGAACATTTCCCGCTCCTTTTCGAGCTCTTCGTATTCTGCGGCCAGGATCATGAGGGCTTCCAGGTTGTCGATCTTGTACGTTCGGAGGGAAATTCGTAGGTCAGGTGTGCTGTTCTCCTTTATGACCTTGAGTACTTTCTCCGGACTGTACCCGAGTGGCCTTATCATGGTCTGCATGTCCACCATGTAATCCTTGAACGGCTCTCTGAATCCCTGCTTCCGAGCTTTGACTTGGTCCTCTAGTTCCGCCAAATAACCTCTGGGCAGGAAGAACGTTTGGAAACTCTCAATAAAGTCTCCCCACTTTCTCCAGTGCTGGTTGTTAGAGATAAACCACTTTAATGCTCTGCCTTGTAGTAGTTCTGGCATTGCTCGCGGTACCATGTCTAAGTCCAAACCGTATGTGCTCGCGGACCATTCCACTTGTTCCCAGAATTCAAGAGGTTTCTCTGTGCCCTCGAATCTAAAAGACCATTCTCTGACCTGCTTCGCGACTTTAGCGTAGTCGGGCTCGCTAGGTCTTTGTGGCTTCGGGGCTGTCTTTCTATCTTAAATTGAATCTCTTCGCTGGCCCTCTTGTAGCATCTCTTCAATGCTAAGGCCTGTCCATGCGTCTTCTCCGTCGGGGTTTGTTAATTTTAGACCTGGTTTTTCTGGGTACATAGCTTCTAGTTCGGACCAGAGTTCTTTGAGTTTTGGATTGTTTTCCTTCTCGTTGTAGTATTCCACCAAGGCTTTCCGCATGTCTTCAGTTCTACCCGTCAAGGAAATGCGTAGCCTTTGTGCCACTTTGGTGAAATCCTCTTTCTTGAGGCGGTAGATCCAACCTCTCCCCATTCTGGTGTTTTGTGTATTTACTGCCGGGACAATCACGTTTTTGTGCGCCAGATGTAACGAACTGATTTTATGTTTGGCTCGCTACGAAGTTCGTGCGGCTAGCTCAGTAGAATTTGTGCGTTCGTCCCACCAAATTTATATTAAACGTGACCGCCCGATTAACAGAACAACACTTCAGAATTCTTGAGGCGTTTATTTACGGCTCTGGTTTACAATATTTGTGTATATCTTGTGCTGGTGACGCTCCTGCGACGTCGCTCGGTGATTCCTCGCTGCTGGTTGTCTTAGCCGCTCCGAGTACTTTCGCTGCCACTCGTAGACGAGGGCGTGGAGTTGGACCGTTGGGCTTAGGGAAGCGTCACCGTTCTCAGACTAGGGTGAACAGGCACCACGCTCGCACGACCTTCGTCACGCCAGCCGCAGCCGCCTCTCCCTTGCTCTGTCCCGGCCGGTCCCGCTAGACGCTCACTCAGTTTCCTTTGACGCTCCGGTACTACGGCCAGATTACGTCAGCAGTCCCTGTAGCTAACGTCCTGCGCGACTGACTGCGGCTTTTTTCCACGTCGCTCCCTTGAGGCCCGTTTCTCGTGCTGCTGTCTGTCTATAACCGGCGCAGCTGATCGGTACTACGGCCGACGCAGCTGAACTAATCGGTATTACAGCCAATGTAGCCGGACTGGTTGGTATTACCGCCGGCACCGCTAGCCTGATTGGTATTACAGCCAATGCAGCTAAACTGACCGGTATTACAGCCAACTTAGTTGCACACAGTTAGACCAATCGGTATAACAGCCAATGTAGCCGGACTGGTTGGTATCACAGCCGGCACAGCTAGCCTGATCGGTATTACAGCCAATCAGCTAAACTGACCGGTATTACAGCCAACTTAGTCGGACCAATCGGTATTACAGCCAATCTTGATCCTTTGCAGACTTGGCCGTGTGTTGCCTTTCGAGGACTCAGCCACCTGTGCCTCAATTCGGTGACTTGCTCGGTCCCGAACGTCTCGACGTGGCGATCTTGTTCCCGGCTGGTTCCTACGGTTGAATATTCTTGACTTTGACTCTTACTAGACGTTGATCTCTCGCGGCTTGATGCTCGATGACTCGTCCTGATTCCAGCGCTGGGCCCGCTTATATAGGCCTCCGGGTCCCGTTAATCCTCGGCCTCTCCTTAACTTCTCTCCGCTCCAAGGTCCAAAGTCCACGGTTTTACCGTTTGACCTTTCGCCCTCTGCACACGGCACTCCACTGAAGTCCAAAGTGCAGCGCTGTACAGTTCCTTCCTTGCTCACGGCACGCCTGCGCTCTCTGGACTCTCGCTCTGACTAGTGCCGTCTCGTTCTGGCTCCTCTCTCCGCTCCGACTCTCCCAATCTCTCCAAACTCTCTTTGGATTCGTATTCTGTACTTTCTCTCCTCTCTCTCTTCAACTGCTTTCTCCAAACTCTCTTTTCCTGCGTTGCCGTTACTACGCGAAATAGTTGCGTAAGTAGCAACTGGCAGGTTCTCCATGCAGATATTTTTCGGATATTTTGTGTGGAGTTATTCAACTCTTCACATTCCCCCCTTTCTTCGGATAACGAAAGTGAGCTCGATCCTCCTCTCCGGCTGTTACCCTGTGTATCCTTGTAGCCTTCGAGTCCTCTCGCTCTTCTTCCCGCTCTGGTGCCATCCTTAGACGTTCAACTTCTCGTTGTTCCTCGCCGGCTTTTATCCTGGGTATCCTTATTGCCTTTGAGTCTTATTGATCCTTCCATCGACGCCCACAGCTCCTTGTTGAGTTATACTGCGCCGATCCGTACTCCTTGACTTTCTCCCTTAAATCCTGATGTTGCCGTTGAGATTTTTAAATATCCCGCTCCCACCTGGTTCGCGGTATCCTTTGGTTCGTCTGGGTCACACTAATACTTTGCGATCGATAACCTGCCTTGCATATCGATATTACCTTGAGGTAGCGTTGCCACCTCATCATCGCGACGTTTATTAGTGTGCCTCCCATATGCCGATGATTCCAATGTCTCTTGCCCATCGATTGGCTATCATACGATAGTGCCAATCGACCGCCCAATATCGCTGGCGCCCCCTTCCCTAAGCACATGGTGACGAGCAGAAATTTTCTCGCTGGTAAGTTTTCTCTTTAATTTCCCAATTCCCCTTTCTCTCATCCTGCTTTCTCTTTAAACCTCCCCTTTCCCTTGACTTGACCTTGGACTGTGGCCCTCGCCCATGAGCGGAGATGGAAAGAGAGAGGATAAAGGGTAAAACGGCTTGACTGCCGCCACGATCGTCCTACCCCGCGTTTCAGCAGCTACCCCTCCCATCATTCCAAAGTACACGTGAGTTTGTGCCTTTATATTTTCCTTTTTTTATTTTGCTCAACTTATTTGCCTTTCTTTCCGTTTCCAGATGAACGGCTTTCCCAAGGAGATAACGAAGAAGATGACCTGGAACATATGTACCTAGATTGACCGCCGCCACGGCCCCCTCCCCCCGCGTTTCAGCAGCTACCCCTCTCCACCATTCTTTAATGTACATGTGAGTTTGTGCCTGCGATTTTGTTTTTGACATTCAACTGATTGGTTTTTTTTTGTTTTCAGATGAACTGCTTTGCACAATAAACTCCCAACTTTTTATGGTGTTATCATTTTAAGAGTTTGTGCTAGTTCTGTCCGCGTTTTATGTCCCAGTGTCAGTGTTTACGTGTCCTTTTTTTTGAATGTTTTTTTTTTTATTACTTTTTTTTTTTCTTTACGGCTAGCAATCAAAACGGCGAACGCTAACTTGGCCTGAGGCCGCCAAACGGATGCGGTACTTCTTGTAGACTATCTCTGCCATCACGCAGCGCCGGCCTCCTCGTCGCATGGCATGCTTTACCACCGGCTGCTCCAATAGGCCAGCTGGCCACTCCTCCTCGGCGATGTCCTGCCAGGATCCGCCCTCCGTCCGGGACGCTATTCGCACCAATGCAGGTCTGACCACTGGGCCGCGCGCCTCTGGGGCGGAGACCTGCCGCTGGAGTTTGGGCCTCGGGTTGCCCGTAGGTATCGGCCATACCCATGGCCCTTTCTCCAGGACATCTCCCGTCTCCGGTGTCGGCGGCAACCACCAGGCGTCTTCGCGGCGTACCCTTGGGTCCCGCGGATTTGACTTTTGAGGGTCCTGCGCTGGGGTCTCTCTCTCCTCTGTGGCCTTCGCCTTGTCGCCGGCAGGCCAGGTCCACGTGACGGTGTGTTGCCGCCGGAGTCCACTTCGTGGGTGCGGGTTCTCTGCCTCTGGATAATGTGGAGGGGGGCTGAGAGCGGTATCCCGGTTGCTGTCCTCTGGCTCCTCTCCTCGGACCTCCTGGTCATACCGAGGCGTGGGCGGTCGGGCTGCGCTTCGGTGGGCGTGGGGCCTCCGCCTCCTGTTGACGTGGTGGGGGGCTGGGAGCGGGATCCCGGTCGTTATCCTCCGACCATTCTTGCGAGCGGGGGGTCGGAGGCGGCACATGCCAATCTTGGGGATGTGGGTTTGGGAATTGGTGGGAAACCCATCCATCCGCTTGGACCCACCGTCTCGGGGCCTCGGGTCCACGACTGGCACCTCCGATGTCGCCGGATCGGGGAGTCGGGGGAATTCCCTGCATCCCTCCTGGGATTAAGGGCACCTCTTCCACCAGGACCTCACCCGACCACAACTGGCGCTCCTCCTCTTCCCACTTCTGCAGCCGTTGCTGCCATTCGGTGTCCTGGCCCCGCTTCTCCTCCTCCGCCCTTCTCTTGGCCTCCTCGACTTCCGCCTCCTTCCGGGCTTTCTCCTCTCCTTGCTTGAGGCGATACACCTCCTGCACGATGGCTTTATCGGCGGCTTGCTTCATCCACTCCCATTCACGCTGCGCTGTCTCCAGGTCTTCCTCAACCGCTCTGCGGTCCTCGTATGGGGCCCTCATCGTCCTCATCCTCTCGACCTGTCCCTCAGCATCTTGACTCTCGCCTCAGCCATCTCCAACGAGGTGCTTCCGCTGCCCCTTGGCCTCTTCGCCGCACCCTTAAAAGTTCGGGTGTGTCCCGGCGGGATTTGCGTCGACCTGCGGATTCCTGGCCCTCTTTAGGCGCCACTCCCGCCTCTCCTTGACCGGGTCCTCGGCCCACTCCACATCGCTCTCATCCGAGGTGACTATGGGCTCGGGCTCCGAGCGAGCTCCATCGTCCTCGGCACCGCGTCGCGGGGTTTGGGTGGGCCGGAAGATAGGCAGCGGCCTAGCCTCCGACCGTCCTTGCTCCGCGACGGGTCCTTCAGGACCTCGCTGAAGCGCGGCCTGCCTCCTTGCTGGTGCTCTCGTAACTCGGGTACTCATGTTGACTTCTTGATTTGATTTGCCCGTTCCCTTGCACTTCCCTTTACCATGATGCCTCGGTTTCGGGGATTCCTTTTATGCCGTACAGTTATGTCCCTATCGGCTCTCTTTGCGGCTTATCTTCTCTTTGGAGGGGGCCGTTTTCTCTTAACCCTGCGTGTCTGATGCTGACCCTTTCCTCCGTTGCCTAGGCCTTCTCTCGTTTTTTTTTTCCTTTGCTCGGTCTCTTCAGTTACTTTTTGGTGGCCGTTGATGACGCATGGTACTAGCTTTACGATACCCCGTACTGTCTCTCCCCTTTCCTCGGTGAGTGCTTTCGTTGATATGTCTTTTTCTCTGTGGTTTGCTCCGTTGACTCAGGCCTTTGGCCTGACGTAGAAACGATTGCCTCTGCCCCATTTAGTCTGGGATCTGCTAGTTTTCATTTGCAATACCGTTGTTCTTGTCTGTCCAACTCCCTCTTCCGTTGACTCAGGCTCTGTCCTGACGATTAAACGGATTCTCGCAATCCCGATCCTTTGTTCGTCGTTGACTTGGGTGTATGCTGGCATGGCTAGAGCCCTTGCTCGTGTGTGGCGTGCTCCGTTGATTCCGGTTTTGGCCTGACGATTAAACGGTTGCTACTGTCCCACGCAATCTTGGACACTTGTTGTTCTGCATCGCTTGACGATTAAACGATATCTTGTCTGTCTGCCCACATCCCTTTCCGTTGACTCCGGCTTTGTCCTGACGATTAAACGGATTCTCGCGATCCCGATCCTTTGTTCGTCGTTGACTTGGGTGTATGCTGGCATGATTAGAGCCCTTGCTCGTGTGTGGCGTGCTCCGTTGATTCCGGTTTTGGCCTGACGATTAAACGGTTGCTACTGTCCCACGCAGTCTTGGACACTTGTTGTTCTGCATCGCTTGACGATTAAACGATATCTTGTCTGTCTGCCCACATCCCTTTCCGTTGACTCCGGCTTTGTCCTGACGATTAAACGGATTCTCGCAATCCCGATCCTTTGTTTGTCGTTGAGTTGGTTGTATGCTGGCATGATTAGAGCCCTTGCTCGTGTGTGGCGTGCTCCGTTGATCCCGGTTTTGGCCTGACGATTAAACGGTTGCTCCTGTCCCACGCAGTCTTGGACACTTGTTGTTCTGCATCGCTTGACGATTAAAAGATATCTTGTCTGTCTGCCCACATCCCTTTCCGTTGACTCCGGCTTTGTCCTGACGATTAAACGGATTCTCGCAATCCCGATCCTTTGTTCGTCGTTGACTTGGGTGTATGCTGGCATGATTAGAGCCCTTGCTCGTGTGTGGCGTGCTCCGTTGATCCCGGTTTTGGCCTGACGATTAAACGGTTGCTACTGTCCCACGCAGTCTTGGACACTTGTTGTTCTGCATCGCTTGACGATTAAACGATATCTTGTCTGTCTGCCCACAGCCCTTTCCGTTGACTCCGGCTTTGTCCTGACGATTAAACGGATTCTCGCAATCCCGATCCTTTGTTCGTCGTTGACTTGGGTGTATGCTGGCATGATTAGAGCCCTTGCTCGTGTGCGGCGTGCTCCGTTGATTCCGGTTTTGGCCTGACAATTAAACGGTTGCTCCTGTCCCACGCAGTCTTGGACACTTGTTGTTCTGCATTCGCTCGACGATTAAACGATATGTCTCCTGTTTGTCCACTTTCCGTTTCGTGTGCCTTCTCCTGCTGCTTTAGATCGGTGATGTGCACTGTGCGTTGCTTCTTGCTTCTTTGGTGGCGAATTTTGCAGATTACTGGGGATATAAAATCGACTACCTGATATGGACCAGCATACCTCGGCGCTAGTTTGGCCGCGAAGCCTTCTGCCGCTTTAGATAAATGGTGCTCCTTGGACCAGACGACATCGCCAATTTGTGGATTCCATTGTCTCCTTCTGAGGTTGTAGTGCCTGGCTTGATCCTGCACTGCCTTTTCCAAATTTCGTCGGACAATTTCGAAGATTTCCTTCAGTTTTTCGGCATTCCCCTCTGGTGACTCTGTCTGCCTTCCTGTGCCCAGCGTTTCCCTGTCGTACAACGCGTTTGGCAGACGCGGTTCTCTGCCCTGCGTTAGAAAGGAAGGCGAGTATCCTGTGGACTGGGATATGCTTGAGTTATCTGCTAGCATTATCTCTGGCCACTTTTCGTCCCAGTTCCTTTGGTTTTGTCCGGCAAACTGTGCGATCATGGTTTTTACGGTTCGGTTCGCGCGCTCGGTGGGATTTTCTTGAGGAGTGTATGGTGCTGTGAACTGTTGTTTTATTCCCATGTCGTGAAGAAACTTCTTAAATGCCCGACTGGCAAACTGCACCCCGTTGTCTGTAATCACCACTTTTGGAACTCCAAATCGTGCGATTATCCGTTCTTTGAACGCCTTTTGCAGGGTTTCTGCTGTAGCAGTTCGTAATGGCACTAATTCTGTCCATTTTGAGAAACGGTCGATTAGAACCAACAACATTTGGTTACCGTGCTTCGATCTTGGCAGGGGCCCAACAAAATCCGCGCACACCGTTGCCCATGGTTCCTCAGGGACTTGTGTCAGCATCTTACCCGCCGCCTGTCTCTGGTTTGGCTTAAATTTCAGGCACTCTTCGCATTTCCGAACGTATGCTCTCGCGTCTCTTTGCATTCCTGGCCAGTAGTATCTGGCAGCTAGACGCGCAATCGTCTTTCGGCTTCCTACGTGGCCGGCGGCTGGGGTGTCGTGGTTTTCTTTTTTTTTTTTTTTTTTTTTTTTTTTTCGCGCGGAGTCCCACGGCCCACTTACCCGCCCAACCGACCGAGGGGCGCAGCCGTGTATCGTACGGCACGATTCGCGATAAGATAGACGCGAGATAGGAAAATAAAGGTAAAGGTCCGGGGAAAAAAGTAATAGTTAGATCAATCTTGTGCCAATGAAGCAAGTATTAATCGTTTTAGGAGCGGCAGAGAGTCAAGATTTGATATTACAGGAAAAAGTCTATTATAGTCAGAACATAATACTCTGAAAGGCTCATGCAAGGCATAGTTAGATCTACAATGATTTAAAGTTAGGGGAATATAATTTCTAGTTAATCTACTTGGCACAGAAAAGTTTAGCCGACTTAACAAGTCGGGGCAGTCAATATCACCATGTATAAGGTTATAAATAAAGATAGTACCAAGCATCGTTCTACGGTTGGCTAGGGATGGTAAATTAATCAAAAGAAGTCTACTAGAATAAGAAGGTAAGATAAGATTTGCATCCCAGTTTAGGCGCCGTAAAGCAAAAAGAAGGAAGTTTTTTTGTACAGATTCAATACGACCAATATGTATTCCGTATTGTGGACTCCAGACGGGAGACCCATACTCCAGAATCGGACGGACTAGCGAAATATATAACGTTTTAGTCAAATAAGGATCATCGAATTCTTTTGACCACCTTTTAATAAATCCAAGCACTCCTCTGGCTTTATTAACCATGGACGAAATGTGATTAGAAAATTTTAGTTTGGGGTCCAAGAGAACGCCAAGATCGTTTACAAGAGTTATTCTATCCAAAGAGCTGCCACTTAACGTGTAGGACGCGTATATCGGATTGGCCCGATAAAAAGTCATCAGCTTGCACTTGGAACCGTTTAAATTTAGTAAATTATCTCGGCACCAGTTTTGAAAATTATCTAGATCGGATTGCAAGTCTAAATGGCAGGAAATGTCCTTATACTGCAGGCACAACTTAACATCATCTGCGTACATAAGTACGCGAGAATGACTTATAATTGAGGGAAGATCATTAATAAATAATGTAAAAAGTAACGGACCCAGATGGCTCCCTTGTGGGACACCGGAGGTAACACGGAGAATTTCAGAAATTGAATTTTTAAAAAGGACCCTTTGTGACCTGCCATTCAGATAACTTGAAATCCATTTAAGCAGATCAACTGGAAAACCTAAAAGGTCAAGTTTTTGAATGAGAAGTAAGTGATTTACAGAGTCAAATGCTTTACTAAAGTCAGTGTAAATGACGTCTGTTTGAAAACTACTATTGAAGCCATTTATCACTAATGAAGTGAGCTCTAGAAGGTTTGTGATTGTGGATCTACGTTTAATAAATCCGTGTTGACACGGAGAAATGATTGATCTGCAAAGGTGCTGCAAATGAGGAGTAATAATTTTTTCAAAAAGCTTAGGAATAGCTGACAACTTAGAAATACCTCTGTAGTTACTGGCTTCTAACTTGTTACCTTTTTTGAAAAGAGGAATAACAAATGATTCCTTCCAAATATTTGGGAATTGGGAGGTTTCTATAGATAAGGTAAACAACTTGTGAAGAGGTTTGCACAGGGCCTTAGCGCAATACCTAAGCACGCACCCAGGAATACCATCGGGCCCTGGCGAATAAACTGGTTTAATGCGAAGAAGATCCAAAAGAAGAGAGCTTTCTGTTAAAGTGGGACAGAATATGAGGTTTGACTTGGATATGTTGTAAGAATAAGGCTGTGATGAATAATCTAAAGTAGAGTAAGTCGTTTGAAAAAATTGGGCAAATAGATCGGCTATTGCCTGATCTGTGGTTGCCGTCATGTTTTCGAACGATAGCGAGGAAGGAAAGGAATTAGATTTACGCTTGGTGTTAACAAAATTATAAAACTGTTTCGGGTCCTGAGAGAACTGGACCTTACAACGGTTTAAGTAACTGTTATAACACTGAGCATTAAGCACGGTAAATCTTGACCGAGCACTTAAATATCTAGTAAAAACAGATTGAGAACCGGTATTTTTATATTTCCTAAAAGTCTGGACTTTACATTTCTTAAGTGTGTCAACTCTTTGCTAAACCAAGGTGATTTATTGGAAGTTGACGGATAGTACCACGGAACACAGGAATTAAAAAATGAGTTTATTGCAGTGTAAAAAACATTAACTGCATCGGACATATTAATGCATAGGTAAAGATCAGACCAATTAAAGCCAGAAATAAAATTATTT
>JAECXW010000300.1:0-91541 GCA_018153365.1 Drosophila fuyamai | reverse complement strand
TATCCTGTCCAACAAAGTTTGTAATCCTTAACGAGTTTCCCCAAAAAGGACTAAATCGTCAGCAAACGCGGCCGCGTTTGTCATAGCAGTACCGACCTTGGCACCAGTAACCTGTCGATAACCAGATTAAATAGAATAGGCGACAAAGGGTCACCCTGCTTCACTCCTCTAGCAGGGACGAATTCCTCTGAACGCCAACCTTCTCCGCAGAGACTGGTACCCCCAACCACGTACGTATGTTGTACGTAGTCAACGAAGCCCTTCGGTGCGCCATGAGCTTTTAGGATGTTTACAATAGCTGCATGAGACAAAGAGTCAAATGCCTTGCTTACATCCAGATTGGCAATGTAGCAAGAGCTAGGGCTTTTATGGCTAATCCTCAGAACTAAGTCAACTATCGTCGCATTATCGTCACATCCGTCTGTCGGTAAGAAGCCCCGCTGACTCGGGTCCTAATTGCCTGATGAGGCCAATCGGGTTGCTAATATCGCATTTAACTGTCTTACCAAGACTGAAGGCACCGATATTGGACGAAAGTCTTGCGGTCGTTTTGCCGTCGCCATCTTCGGGATAAAAATGGTTCTGGATAGTCGGATAGAGTGTGGTAATTTTCCGCACCATAGAATTATCACCTCCCTTGCAGATTTCGGAGTTATTCCTTCAGGCCCCGGAGAGCTAGATAATGCGACTCTTGACGCCCTTAGATCGCGCTTTGTAGTAGCGGACCATACCCTCTCGAGCGAGTGATCCATTGGGGTCACTATATTATCGCAAGAGCTTGGGCTAGGCTGAGTCATTATCTCCCTCCAATAGGGTTCCATAAATTCTCGGATTGGCATTACCGACTCATCAGTTTCCTCGAGCAAGGACTTAATGCATCTTCCTTTATGCTTATCCCAGTTCCGCTGGATGACAGCGTACTGCTGCCTTCTGCTTTCTCTCCTATTCCGAGGCCGCCGTGTCGGCCTCGTCAGCATGCGTCGTGCACCCTGTACCGGAAAAATTCCCTCTCCATTCGGAAGAGCAAACTACGGGGCTATACCCGCGTAGCGTCCGCAAGATTTCACCGTTCGACTGTTCTTGTGGAGTGATTGGAGATGATTCAGAAGTTGATACTCGTTGGTTTTTCTCACTATTACTGGGGCGTCGCCGTATGATTAGACTACCAACTTCTGGGACGAGAACTGATTGCCCCCTTATCAGCTCGATTTTCTCCTTATAATCGCCCCTCTGTCTCAGCTTTTTAATGGCTTCGACGCTACGTTTCGTGAATGCTACCGCTAGTTACTTGTTAATGTGTTTAATACCATTTGCCGTGAGCTCAACCTCCTTTCTCGCCATCATAATTTTCTGTTCCTCACTCCACCTTGCTTTGATGTCGATACGTCGACGAATTGCATCAAGTTCGTCTGGGTCCCGACATCTCATATGTACACCGAGTCCTCTTTCGCTTGCAAAGGACCGGTCACATATACTGCATGGTACTCTCGAGAGAGTAGCCGATGCCGTTGGTATATATTGGTTCCCTGGGATGCTTTCCACAGGGGTCACGGTCGACAACGAAGAATCAATAATTATCCGAGGCTCATTTTCATTTATGCTAGTTTTTATCCAATATATATATTCCGCCGGGTAACCAACCTTTGGACATTTTTCGCCACTCAAATTAGCTGTTAGTCAGTAAAGCACGCTGATTAACATTTTATTGTTAGTCAGTATACCACGCTGACTAACATTACCAGAGAACACCACGAGGAGGTTTTGAGAAGACTTGAGTCTTCGACCACACTTATAAATTTCAGAATAAATTCCCCAAATGCATATCGAGACTCCAGTTCAGAATTTTTAAAAAGCTAGACAATTCATTGCGCCTTAATCGCCAACTATAGCTGTTACCTTAAGGCCAATTGATACACAACAACCAACGGCTCTTTTAAGGACTTTTGCATAGTGGTCGCCTCGAATGAAACTATTTACAAAAAATACGCCCAAAACATATTTCCAAGGTTTAACCTGGCCGCGTATCATCACGGCCAGCATACCCTCTGCTGGAGATGAATATTGGACATTTTCAGAATAACCATCTCCCAAGTCTGCAAATCCAACCACTTGATCAGACTTTGGGACATATTCAAGTCCTGACTTGATCGACATTTCGTCGAAGAGAATTGTACAATTCCTATCGGACTCATTCATATTGGTAACAAATTCTTTTAGTATAACAATATGATCTCCGGTAAAGCCAGGCTTAAATTCCTTTAAGGGCAACCATCTTCTCAAAGATGCCTCTGATGGCATATTGAAGCCCAAATTGAATCTTAAATTATTGTATGCCTTCCGGCTGTGCATATAAATTTTCAAAAATAGACGTTTTTCCGAATCGGTGCAATGAATTCCCTTTTCAGTGAAATTATGCTCTCGAATGTTATGACATTTTCATTCATTCCTGCGGCATTTTCTTTGCTCTGAATTTTACTTCCGCACAAATTGGAGCATTCTAAAAATTTGCTTTTTAAAATTACAAAGTCTTTAAATGAAGTTAAAAGTTTAAGGCGACAAGCGCATTCGACTTCCTCTGAAAGTTTTTTATTTATTTTTTCTAGCTCCAATATTTGTGAAAGCAAAGAATTCATTTTCACCTGCAGCTTTGATGACTTCTTGGAACAGCATTGTTTCCAAAATTAAATCATAATTGCGGCTGTCTAATGAGTCGTTTTTGTTACAAACGGCCAAATTTCTTTTAGAGAGAGCATCATTTTGCATTTCTAAAACCGAATTGCATTGCTCCAATTCAATATTTCCTTGAATTAATATTTTATTTGAGCGATTTTCTTTACAAATTTCATTTTTTAACGAAATATTACGGGATCTTAAATAACGTTGTTCCTTTAACATCTTTTTGTTTTCGTCTTTTAAAACTTTATTATTTCGTTTTAAAGAATTTATAATAAAATTAGCTTTTTTCCAAGAAAAGCTAGGAGAGCTCAATCCTGGTGGTTTACGTTTAGCGGAAACAGGAGAGCTCAATCCTTTTTCTAATACATTTATAGATACAGGAGAGCTTAATTCTTGGGATTCCATATTATTCGGAGAGCTCAATCCTTTTTCTGATAAATTTATAAATACAGGAGAGCTCAATCCTTTGGATTCTAAATAATTAGGAGAGCTCAATCCATCTTCTAAAATATTTAATTTATTAAGGCTTGTCGAATTTACTTGTGTTGACTTATTTTCTAATTTAATTTTAAATTGAGTTTGGTGCTGCTCGCACAACAAAACAACATCTTTTCATTGTTGTGAATTTGTTTCATTTCAAAGAATTCTCTAACTGATTCTACATTATGGCCTATTAGGTCTATAGCACTACGACAAGCCTTAATTGCACACATAGCATTTTTACTTTTTTGCCAAGGGCTGAACATGGGTTCATGCACTGTCCTATAACCTAAATAATAATAATAATACAAAAAATTAGTAAACTTACATAAATATAAATTACATAAATATAAATAAATATAATTAGATAACTTAACTTAAAAACTAAAAAATGGAATAAATACTCACCCAGCATTTCGGTCGGAATACTTCCCTTCCTCAGAGTTCCACCTGAGAAGCATTCCGACCTGAAGTGTGCTTGGCCATAGAGTAAGAAACTGTATAGAGGTTTCATTTGCTCTGCCCGGGCCTCTGCCAAAGCTCCTATCCTTAGGAATAAGAGCGAGCAGTGCAGCAAAAAGAATTCACCATGGGCATGGAATGAAGCTCGATTCGAACAAATGAAAAACTCTCTTTTTTCCGTTTTTTCCCTACGTGGCATCACTGGCAAAGTCACTCGAGAGCGCGGGCAGAGCAAATGAAACCTCTATATAGTTTCTTACTCTATGCTTTTTTTTAGTACTTGGTCCAAAGACCCTTATTTCTAATTACGCTATTTATTCGATTTGGCATACTTTCTACCAAATTTTGTATGATTTCTTTTGGAATAGCTCTCCATTCTTGCTGAACTCGTTGCCACAACTCATGCTGGTTTGCTGGTACCGATTCGTAAAGTCCCAATCGTCTTTTCACTATCGACCACAAATTTTCGATAGGATTGAGATCAGGACTCTGTGGTTAATTTAAGGTTTTCCAACCATTTCGATCTGTTTCCTTCCTTCGGGATACAAAAGGCATTAATATGTCCCACACAGTTGTTAACTATGCACTTTTTTAAGCTGAAATAAATAGTAATAGAGTAAGAAACTGTGACGCTGCGCGCACAATAAATAAGAATAAATGCATGAATTAAATGAATAATAATGAATTAAATGAATTAAATAAATAAGAATAAAAGCATGAAACAAAAAAAGTATTTAATTTCAAATTCAAACCGAGAACGCGCGCGTTTGTTGGCAGCGGTCGCCAAAAAAACGGATCATACGGAAACGGTCAGACAAAGACTCGCAGAACTAACAGAAAACAAGAGAGAACGCTATAGTCGAGTATCTTGACTATTAGATACCCGTTACTCAGCTAAACAACTTAATATAAATATGCCTTCTTGTATGTTTTTCGCCGCTCGACTCAGCTCCCGATTTTTATGTTAAAATCGGTACCCAGGAACACCTCCAATTTGGCAAACTTGATTTGATTTGCATAGTTCTTGGGATATACTTCGGTATTGACAAATAAAAGCCATCGCAATTTCCTTTAATAGAAATCCTTATCGAGAATTAACGTTGACTCTGTTGAGCACCTTGGCCAGCTGTTCCAAAGCCATCCGTTAGACGGCGCTATTGTATACGCCATGAAAGGCGGAAATGTAGGCGCTAGCCAGGCTTAAGCGTTTAATGGGTTTTTGGGCGTTAGAGTGGGCGTGGCAAACTTTTATTAAGCCAATCGATAGGTATTGACGAAACAAATACATATCAAAAAAAATTTTCATAATAGCATCAAAACTGTGGCCACAGCTTGTGGCTTGTGGGCGTCAGAGGGGGCGTGGCACCATTTTGAAACAAACTTGCGCTGCGTAGGAACTCCTAAAATCTACATGCAAAATGCCAATCTTCTAGCTTTTATAGTTTCCGAGATCTCAGCGTTCATACGGACAGACAGACAGACAGACGGACAGACAGACGGACAGACAGACAGACGGACATGGCTAGATCGACTCGGCTAGTGATCCTGAACAAGAATATATATACTTTATAGGGTCGGAAACGCTTCCTTCTACCTGTTACATACTTTTGCACGAATACAATATACCCTTTTTCTCTACGAGTAACGGGTATAAATATAGGAGAGAAAAAAGCCCGGCGAAGGAAACAATTCCGGCGATCGTGGTAACCAGGGAAAGGGAGGAGATAATGGAAATCAAAGGAGCAAGTCGAGGGGACGAAACGGAAGGAAAGACAGCAATAAAAATGGAAACAGAAGTCATAGACCGGGTACGCGGATGGGGCATCCGGTACCAAGGAACAACAAACCCACTGATTGGTGGAACACCACGCCGAGCAGGATCGTAACATGGACTCAGCTCAGAACAGAACTTCTAGAATATTTTTTGCCGCCGAGGTATGATGAACAGTTGGAGAATCAGATTGCACAGATGAAACAGAGAGAAACGGAGCCCGTAAGACAATACGCAATGGGGCTACGAAAACTGATGCAATTCAAGAAACTCTCAGAAGAGGCCAAACTGGACCGAGTGTACAAAAACAGCAGGAGCAAAATAAAGCTGAACGCTAGGAGGGCAGGATTCAACTCGTTGACAGAGTTCCTCAAACTAGCGGAGGAGGTAGAAGGAATAGAGGCAGAGGACCGGGCACTGGCAATCCAACCTGTGCAGCAGCTAAGACCATAGATATGCATGCGCTGCGGAGGAACCGGACATGGGGCACGCACGTGCAACAATCCACCGAGGCTGTTTTGCTGGGGCTGTGGAAAAAAACGGTACGAGAACCACTGAGTGCTGCAGGGCAGGGCCGGGAAACGCAGGAGGCCTGAGCAGATAAAGCTGGCCGCTCAGGCGGCAACAAAAGATCCAGCAGCAGGGGAACAGTTGTGTTGCGACGGGTTCCAAATAGTAGCCCGGATAAGGGTCGGAAACAGGACAGCGAAAGGAATCGTGGACACAGGAGCATCCAGGAGCGCTATAAGCAGAAACAGATATCAAGATCTGAAACACCAGGGCAAATGGTGTGGAGCCCGTGCAGAAATAACAATGGCCAACGGAACGACGCAGAAGGCGATAGGAGAGTTCACAGCAGAAGTCCAATTTGGAGGAAAATTGTTCAGTGTGTCGTTTATGATACTGACAGAAGTAGCAGGAGGAATACTGCTAGGGATGGACTTTTTGGCAGGGGTACACAGCACGCTGAGGTGTGGAAACTTAGAGCTGGAAATAAGACAGCCCGGAGGCGAAGAAGAACAACCGGAGACGAGTACTGAGCGAGAAGACACGACAGGGGAACCATCCGAAAACGAAGTACAGGACATTCAGGAGACACAAAGGCAAGTATTTGAAGGAACGCAGGGAACAAGTAATATAACAAAGCATCAGATTTACCTCAAGGATGATAAACCGATTAAACAGAGGTACTATCCTCGAAATCCGAAACAGCAGGCAATCATCAATGAACAGGTGAACGAGTTGTTGGCACTGGGACTCATAGAACCCTCACGTAGCCCGTACAGCGCGCCAGTAGTGCTAGTGAGAAAGAAGAACAACGAGTGGAGAATGTGTGTGGACTATCGAATACTGAACGACAAGACAGAAAAAGACGCCTATCCGGTACCAAGAATGAATTTCATATTGGACCAGTTAGGAGAGGCAAAGTTCATCAGTACAATAGATCTCAAGTCAGGATACTGGCAGATCCCAATGGATAGGGATAGTAGACAATACACGGCATTCACAGTCCCCGGACGTGGACTGTTCCAGTGGAAAGTTATGCCATTTGGGCTAACCACAGCTCCCCCAACGTTTCAAAGAGCACTGGACTCAATAATAGGGCCAGAAATGAAACCGTTTGCATTTGCATATCTGGACGACATAGTAGTTATTGGCCGGAGCAAACGTGAACATCTGGAGAAGCTATTCAGGAGACTACAGAACGCGAACCTGCGGATTAATCCAGACAAATGCCTCTTCTTCCAAAAGGAGCTAAAGTACCTGGGACACGTCATAAGCGATCGGGGCATACGGACAGACCCGGACAAAGTAGCGGCAATTCGAGACTTACCAGCGCCGAGATCCACAAAGGAAGTACACAGCTTTTTAGGAATGGCGTCATAGTACCGACGGTTCATACCAAATTTCACCGAACAGGCAGGAGCGTTGCAAGGTTTAATCAGGAAAGGACAAAAATTCGAATGGACCAAGGAACAACAGGAATCGTTTGACCAACTGAAAACGAGCCTAACAAAGGCACCAGTACTGGCATGCCCCGATTTCACAAGGCAATTTAAACTGCAAACGGATGCCAGCGACTTAGGCGTAGGCGCGGTCTTAACGCAGGACGGAGAGGACGGGGAGCATGTGATAGCGTTTGCCAGCAGGAGGTTGAGTAAAGTAGAGAAAAATTACAGCGCAACTGAAAAAGAATGCTTAGCAATATATTGGGGCATCAACAAGTATAAGATGTACCTCGAAGGCTATCGGTTCATAGTGATAACAGACCACATGGCTTTGAAGTGGCTAAACTCAATAGAAAGCCCGTCGGGAAGAGAAGCCAGATGGGCGCTAGGCCTACAACCATTCAAGTTTGAAGTCCAATACAGAAAGGGAAAATGGAATGCGGTAGCAGACGCCTTATCCAGAGCACCACAGAACGAGTTAAAAACAATACAGTACACGGGGACATGGATTGAGGAAAAATACAAGGAACTGGAACGAGACCCAAAAAACACGGAATTCAAAATAACTGAAGCTGAAATTCAACAGGTGTTAACGGAAAACCACAGTACAGCAGAAGCAGGACACCTAGGCATGTTCAAGACACTGAGGAGGGTAAAGAACCGATATTTCTGGCCACGAATGAACAAGGACGTAAGGAAATACATACAGAAATACGAGTGTTGCCAAAAATACAAGGTATCGCAACAGAAAAAAGCTGGGAAAATGCTGACGAAAGTGACAGAAGCACCGTGGGAATCCATATGTGTGGATTTCGTGGGACCTCTACCCAGATCAAAGCACGGGAACACCACACTATTAGTAATCGTGGACAAATTCTCGAAGTGAGTAGAACTTGCAGCAATCAGACAGGCTACAGCGGACGCATTCCTACGAGTCTTTAGAGAAAGGGTAATGCGAGAGTTGGATCACCAAAAACTCTGATCTCGGACAATTGGGTCCAGTTCACAGGAGGAAAAACAAGAAAGGCCATGGAAAAATGGGGGATACGGCAACAGTTGACGGCACCGTACACGTCCCAGGAGAACCCTACCGAGCGAACGAATCGAACAGTTAAAACGATGATCGCACAGTTAGCAGGAGAGGATCAGACCACATGGGACGAACATTTACCAGAGCTAATGCTAGCATACAATAGTAGTGTATCGGAATCTACAAAATATAGCCCTGCACAGCTAGTATTCGGGAAAGAGTTAAGAGTACCAAACACGATGTTCGACAGGGTAACAAAAGGATCGGGGTTACAGGAGGAAAGTATAGAACAAAGATGGAACAGGTTAAAAGGCGTACGAAAAGAGGCAATGCAGCATACAGAAGAAGCAGCGGAACAACAAAAACATCACTACAATCTACGGAAAAGGGACTAGAAATCAGATGTCGGGGACTTGGTATGGTGCAAGACGCACTATCTGTCAAAAGCGGCAGAAAAATTTAACGCCAAACTAGCACCAAAGTACGACGGCCCCTGGAAGGTAACCAATTTCGTGTCACCAGTGATCATGACAGTGGGAGACCAGAACACCCGAAAAACAAAGAGAGTATACATCGGAAACCTCAAACAGTACGTAGGAACTACGTAACAATTTTACGACACCACTCGAATCCATGACGGGGGGAGGAGTGTGACGCTGCGCGCACAATAAATAAGAATAAATGCATGAATTAAATGAATAATAATGAATTAAATGAATTAAATAAATAAGAATAAAAGCATGAAACAAAAGAAGTATTTAATTTCAAATTCAAACCGAGAACGCGCGCGCGCCAACGATCGAGCGTATAGGGTCACACTAGACCGAGAGAGATGGTCACACTGAGACCGGAAAATCCCACAGTCAACGGGCACACTAGATCTCGCCGAGCCCTATATAAGACGGACCACGAGCCATAGAAAGGCACTTAGCACATAGAGTAAGAAAATATATAGAGGTTTCATTTGCTCTGCCCGCGCTCTCGAGTGACTTTGTCAGTGATGCCACGTAGGGGAAAAACGGAAAAAAAGAGAGTTTTTCATTTGTTCGAATCGAGCTTGAATCCATGCCCATGGTGAATTCTTATTGCTGCACTGCTCGCTCTTATTCCTAAGGACAGGTGCGAAAACTCCCCATACTATTGCTTGTGCTTCGCACATGTTAGAAGTGGTGAGAAACCGAAGTTAGAAGAAGTTAGCTTCGAACATGGCTCTCAGCAGAGCTTTGGCAGAGGCCCGGGCAGAGCAAATGAAACCTCTATATAGTTTCTTACTCTATGCTTAGCAGCCAACCGTCTAAGGGTGCAGAGGCATCTCCCCAGTGGTGGTAAGCAGCAAAGTCATTTTTGGTGGACTAGATCATTCGATCAAAGTCCGCTTATATACATTGTAGTTAGTTCCCGTACTACTTCCTCCTCCCTCTAACCTTCCCGGCTTGCCGAGCTGAAGGTATCCCTAGGAGACGGCTGATTTTAGGATCACACCTCCTTACAGCACGGTTCACCGGCTGACTTCTCTCTCTTGCGGCTGACCCCAGGGTCCCGAAGCACCAACTTCTCTCTCTTGCGGCTGACCTTCGGGACCCCAAGCAACCAACTCTTTCTCTCTTGTGGCTGACTTCAGGGTCCCCGAGCAACCAATTCTCTCTCTCTTGTGGCTGACTTCAGGGTCCCAAGCAACATTCTCTCTCTTGCGGTCGACTTTCGGGTCCCCAAGCACTAAATAGATCTCTCTCGCTCGTGGCCGACTGCAGGGTCCCCAGGCACCCTATTCTCATTTCAGATAACCCAACCCGTGCTGGTCCTATCGAGCAGCTGGACGGCTCCCGAGACCAGGTCTTCTAAGCGTAAGAAGGAAGCGAAGGATGCAAGGGCGGCACCCCGCCAATCCGGAGAATTCGTTAGTTGTTAATAAATTGTCAAGATACTTACTGAAATAAAAACCTAGTTCTAATTCAATTACTAAGTAATTCCCCACGACTTCTACTCTGGGGTGGGTCGGAACTCTCTTTCAGCAACCACGCCTGACACAAACAAATTCTTGTGACGAACCCTGGCCATCCCTGAGTCACCCAACAACGACGAACCGTCACAAAACTATATAGAGGTTTCATTTGCTCTGCCCGCGCTCTCGAGTGACTTTGCCAGTGATGCCACGTAGGGGAAAAACGGAAAAAAAAGAGAGTTTTTCATTTGTTCGAATCGAGCTTGAATCCATGCCCATGGTGAATTCTTATTGCTGCACTGCTCGCACTTATTCCTAAGGATAGGTGCGAAAACTCCCCATACTATTGCTTGTGCTTCGCACATGTTAGAAGTGGTGAGAAACCGAAGTTAGAAGAAGTTAGCTTCGAACATGGTTCTCAGCAGAGCTTTGGCAGAGGCCCGGGCAGAGCAAATGAAACCTCTATATAGTTTCTTACTCTATGCTCTATGCCTCTATACAGATTGTTACTCTATGCCCATGGTGAATTCTTATTGCTGCACTGCTCGCTGCGACCGATTGCACTTCCTCACTCGAAAAACTTCTCCACGTACACAATAAATGTTGCACTTTAGTCTGAACCAGTTTTTACACACTGAATCCGCTTATTGTGCGTTTTTTCACTCGCGGAGCAGACGAAAATACTGAAGTTTACATGTGAGGGCAAAATAACATTAATACTATCTGGGGTGCCTCTTGTCAGAGCAAAATGTTTCATAGGTTAAAAATTTACGAAAAAAACACATTAAAAGTGCAGCTATGAACCTTAAATTAGCAAATAATTATCAGTAAATTAAAAAAAAAAAACAACTGTTAAATTTAAATTCTATTGTTTTTTAATTTTTTTGTATAGCGGCAGACATGTCTTGCCTAGGTAGTTGATAATATCTTTTCAAAGCTCTTTCCCGCAAATTCGATAGTTGAACTTTAACTGCTTGCCAACAAACCTAGCTGATTATCAGTACGACCGTAGCACGCTTAAATCTGATGAAATTTTGGTCACACTGGAAATATTAAAGTTTTTACGCTAGCGTACTCAGTACTATAGTTACAAGATATAGTGGATTTCTCAATGGACGGACTCATCTGTGGCAGCATTGGCAACTTCGGACAATTACGACGTTGCCATTACGACGGTGGCAGCCCTTGATCTCACAATCGATAATCGATTTACGAGAGTAGCCCGACAACGGGAATCGAATTTCAACCCCGGGAAATGTCTGGGCGGGAAAGTTCGAACTTCGCGCGGGAAACTGTCTGGGAAAGATTGAAGTCGTTCTGGGCAATGTCTTGGGAAAACTCTAACTCAGAACAGTCAGGTCAAAGTCTTTCGGGAAAGAGTTTGGTAAAAGTTAAAGTCTGTTTGGGTAACACGGAGAATACAAGTCGGGCTGGAAATTGGAGTTTGCAAGGAAAGGGGGTTAGCTAATAAACATCAACTGGTACGGCAAAAGTTCATTGATGGATTTTCGACGCATTCAGTTAAATATTATTCTTTCAAATATTATATTAACTATTTAAATAATTATTAAATAGGGTAATGTTTATTACCAGTGGCAAAATAACCGTAAGGATTTTTATTTGATTAAAAATTAATTTTAACAAACTCCTTTTGTATTGTATTTATCCCTTAAACAAATTGTATTTACATAGTTTGTTTTAAAGTGTTTTACTTTATTATTGGTAATAATTATTATATTTTAAGCTCAATGGCCTCTTAGCTCAAACTTATGTTACGGAACTGCATTTCGTTCTGGGACGGCGCCGGGCAGCTCCGGAATCCCCAGGGCGGAGTACCCCCAATGTGCCTACAGCTTCCACAACATAAACATCGGTACAAATCGACGTCTCACACACTATGTTCAATAGGACCATCACTAACGACACAAAAGGTAAACAGAGACAAAACAAAATGTAAACATCGGACGAAATACAAAAGTGTGCATTCTGCATTGTGTAAGCGCATGCAACGGATGTGTTTGAGCAAGTGTGTGATAAAAATAATTTTAAAAATTCTCTGTTTTTTTCAAAACAAAAATATAACAAAATATATTTTTTAATATTTAATATTAATAACTTGTAAGTGGCACAAAACAAAAATCAAATACGGGTAAAATTACCCCAAAGGGTAAAAGCCCTATCTCGGAGTCGTCCAATTTTAAAATTATCGCCCTTAAATAAAAAGAAAAAACCTTTAGACAAAAATGCAGCTGATTCGGAAAGTGAAGAAGTAGAGATGAGAGAGGTCAATGACATTGCAAGTCATCCTAGCCACAAGCAGCCAAGTAAGTGGTAAAATAATAACGAACAAGGGACCCTTTGTGGTCTATATAGACAAAATTGGCGAAAACCGACCTAATAGAGTCCCAATAAATCCTCTGGAATTAAATGCGGTTTTATTAAAATTAAAAATAAAAGACATTACCTCAGTGAATAAGATTGGTTATGGGCGTTGCAAAGCTGAGTGCAAGTCAGCGGCGGCAGCCAATAGCATTCTGACATCTAACTTAAAAAACAAGTGAGAACGCTATAGTCGAGTGCCTCGACTATTAGATACCCGTTACTCAGTTCAAATTATCAATTTGAATTCGGCGATCTCTTAGAGCTGGCAGCTTTACAGCACGAGCATCAGCACCAGAAATTCTTTAGCGCAGGCAGCTTTTGTCCTTAACGTTGACTCTGTTAAGCCCCTTGGCCAGCTGTTCCAAAGTCATCCGTTAGATGGCGCTATTGTGCCATGAAAGGCGGAAATGTAGGCGCTAGCCAGGCTTAAGCGTTTAATGGGTTTTTGGGCGTTAGTGTGGGCGTGGCAAACTTTTAGTAGGCCAATCGATAGGTATTGACGAAACAAATACATATCAATAAAAATTTTCATAATAGCATCAAAACTGAGGCCACAACTTGTGGCTTGTGGGCGTCAGAGGGGCCGCTGTTCCTACTTGCGCTGCGTAGGAACTCCTAAGATCTACATGCAAAATGTCAATCTTCTAGCTTTTATAGTTTCCGAGATCTCAGCGTTCATACGGACAGACAGACGGACAGACAGAACACACGGACAGACGGACATAGTTAGATCGACTCGGCTAGTGATCCTGAACAAGAATATATATACTTTATTAGGGTCGGAAATGCTTCCTTCTACCTGTTACATACTTTTGCACGAATATAATATACCCTTTTACTCTACGAGTAACGGGTATAATAATGGCTACGAACTTAAAATTCTTAAACAATTCATTTTTAAAATGGGTATTATTTTTAATATCCCAACTAAGTTTTCCGACTCCGAACTTAAAGAATACATTTCCTCCCCAGTACCAATCCATGATATTATTCGTGTAAAAACCAGAGTCCGAGATAATAAAGAATTATTTATTAATACTTCTAGAGTTAAGATCCTTTTTAAAGGAACTCAGATTCCTAATGAAATCGTTTTCTTGTACACCAAAATTAATGTTAGTCCCTGTGTTCCCTTTAGCCAATGTTTCCGCTGCTTCAGATTTAACCATTTCGCTCAGCATTGTAAACAAACAGAACAAAAATGCAGCAAATGCTCTTTTTCGCATCCAAGAGACCAACAATGCAATCAACTGGTATGTCCCAACTGCAAACAAAATCACATAGCCACCTCTCTTGAGTGCCCTGCTCGCAAGGGAGCGTACTCTATTAAGAAGTGCATGACACTTGAAAATCTTTCAAGAATGAGACGAAGCTTAGATACCCCTCACTTTTCCAAATTTTAGATGAAGTAGACACCAATGATATAACAAATTTCCCTCAGCCAACATGGAAAAAAAACAGCCATTCCCGTTCTGCAAAATAATACCAGAATAGCAACCCAACATATTTTTGCACATAACCCGTTTAACAAAGTGGTTAGGAACTCTCTTAACAAAAAAATGAAGAGAAAAAACTCGCGCGACACCATACCACTAACCATACAACATATAGACTGGTCATTTCATACAAGCAATATGGACACTCAAAAATCTTTGCTGGAGGCCCCAGAGCTGTTAGCGGCAGGCCCCGGACACTTCGTGTGCCTTCGGGTTTTTTCGCTCTCATTCTTATTCTCATTTTGACGCTCGCCCGCTCATTGCGCGAGTTCGGTCGTTCAGTGGCAGAGACGCGCATTTTGAAGAAGGTTCTTCTGCGCTCTATGTTGTATGGTTAGTTACCATACTTAGCTGGAAAGCCGCTCTTAAAGAAAACGAGTACACTCCAAACGAAAAGTTTTCTCACGTCCATTATAATTCTACTAGCTTCCCAATCTCTAGTCAACATACTTTAGACAATCCAGCTCTTGTAGCTGCGGAAAATAGTTTAATTCAATTAGCTTCTGATATATCCTCATTCTTAATCAATGAAACTACCAATTTAGTACCTGAATCAAATAATTTTTTAGAAAACTTAAGAAACAGAATTGCGATTACGACCTCAAAAATTGATTTATTTAAAATTAATCAAGTTGTTTAATTTTAAATAAAACACCTTATATATATTTATTATTTATTTTATTTTATTTTATTTTTTTTTTTTTTTTTATTTTCTGTTTTATTTTATTTTATTTATTTATTTATTTTTTTCTGTCTTTCTTATTTATTTATTTTATTTTTTATTTTTGTCTCTGTGTCTATCTATTTAAATCTTATAAATCTTAAAACTATAGTAAGTTAATGTCCTTAAAAAATCCTTCAATATAAAATTCAGAGCTTAACTGCTAACAATAATAAACAACTATTAGAATTATTCTTAGTTAATAACAATATAGACATAGGAATTTTATCAGAAATATGGGTTTCTAATAATTCCATGTGTGGTTTGGCAAATTACAACATTGTATGGAAGCCACGCAATGATGGTTATGGAGGCGTTGGAATCTATCTAAAAAAACATTTACGTTTTAAACAAATTAACTGTAATATTTGCTTAGTCGGCCGATCCTTATGAAATTTGGTATGTCGGATTGATTGGCCAAAAATAAAACCGATAGAAAATCCCAACTTCCTAACTTAACAAATATCAAAGTTATGGCATTTCCGATCAATCAGTTATATGGCGGCTATAGGATATAGTCGGCCGATCCTTATGAAATTTAGTAGGTCGGATTAATTGGCCAAATATAAAACCCGTTATGGGGAATGTGGGCGAGCGCCCGAAATGGCCTTATGAATTTGCATTGTTTACAAATATGTTATTGTTTTCCTTTGATGGGACTGAATTCAACGTCCACATTTCAGTTAGCTTTGAATTTGATTTCACTTGAAAGGCAACAAAGGCAATTAAATTCCTTATGGGAGTAAATTTATATATATTTTTTTTTATTGGGTCAGGCAAAAGTAAAATATTTTACATTTGAATAAGAACACTTGAGGGGGGTATGGTTAATTCGGCCAAACCTTTTTGGCCTATTTTGAATTTGTCTTATGACGCTGCTTTGTTTGCAAATATGTTGTTATTGTATTCCTTTGATGGGCTTGAACTCAACGTCCACATTTCAGTTGGCTTTGAATTTGATTTCACTTGAAAGGCAGCAGCAAGTGGAACAAAATTAAATTTCATATGGGAGCTAATTATATTTTTGTATGAACAATTTAAATATTGAGCCAGGCCAAATGGAAATATTTTACATTTAATGAGAACACTTAAATTACACATCAATAATCAACGAAATTAGCCACTAAAATGATGTATTTTAAAAACTTCGATATTTTTGCAAACGTTTGTTTATTTTTAAAAATTGTAATTAAACTAGCTAGAAATTACCAATGTTAAGCTAATCCCATAAAAAATTTCAAGAATTGTTAAAATTAAAAGAAATTTGAATACCGTTTAAAATGATGTATTTCAAAAACTTCGATATTTTTGCAAACGTTTGTTTATTCTTAAAAATTGTAATTAAACTAGCTAGAAATTACCAATGTTAAGCTAATCCAAAAAAAAAGAATTCCAGAATTGTTAATATTAAAGGAAATTTGCATACCCTCAAAAATGGTGTATTTCAAAAACGTTTGTTTATTTTATTTATGTTGTTTTTCAAAAGGTCTGGCAACACCATCTCGCTAATATTGCGGTCTCGCTCTTCAGAGAGAACGAGCACTTGGGATTCTAGGAATAGGTCGCCTTCTAGGAATTATGGAATCAGCTTCGATACCCACCAAATAAGTCAACGGTTTCTACAATTCAAGTAGTTCCAAGAACATGTATTTATTTATGTATATTTTAACAAAATTTTAATTGTTTTTTAGCTGAGGCTATAATAAGAACAAGTAATTCCAAGATATGTATTTATTTATATTTTATTGTTATTTAAATTTTTAACCAAATATTATTTTGAGCTGGGGCCGGCGCTTCATCATCCAGGCTCATGTTTTTTACTGACTCTTCGACGTTTTGGCGGGATTTAGCCCTCTTGTTCCGGCGGCGGGGGGGCGAGGATGTTCTTCGCTCTCTGAAGAGGACCTTTCATCTTTCCTCTTCAGAGCGCACCCAAAATTAAATGTGAAGTTCTGCAAAAATAATAAATATTAATATGTTTGTTTATATGTATATACAATAATATTCTTACCGAGCATCTTTCAAATTTCAATATTTGTGTTGTTTCCAGGCCTACCTCCTTTTTCCTTCCCTGGCTTTCATCCTTCTTTTTATTTTGAAGTTCTGCAAAAATAATAAATATTAATATGTTTGTTTATATGTATATACAATAATATTCTTACCGAGCATCTTTCAAATTTCAATATTTGTGTTGTTTCCGGGCCTTCCTCCTTTTTCCTTCCCTGGCTTCCATCCTTCTTTTTATTTTGAAGTTCAGCAAAAATAATAATTATTAATATGTTTGTTTATATGTACATATATACAATAATATTCTTACCGAGCATCTTTCAAATTTCAATATTTGTGTTGTTTCCGGGCCTTCCTCCTTTTTCCTTCCCTGGCTTTCATCCTTCTTTTTATTTTGGCTGTTCATTTTCAATTGAAAGTCAAAAATGTTGTGTTGCAAGTCCCGCAAAGTCAAACGAGGGCTCCGCACATTGCGTCAATTGTCTAAATATCGAATAACTATCGATGATTCACAGTGGTAAGTGTCTTGGAAATGCTGTCGTGTGGCCATTCACTTAACAAATTTTAATTCCTAGGAAACTGTGGGTTCAAAATGATTGAAACTTTCCTCGAAGTTAGTTCGATTGCATATCAAATTTTTGAAATATCTCCCGATTTGGCACACGCTCTGTGAGGGGCGTAGGAATTTTTCAAAAGTTAAGCCTAGTATCCTGATCGACAAAAACCGTACGCCAGTCATGAGAGAGAGCGAGAGGCAAACAGCTGGCGTTCACTTTTCGTCGTGCCTTTTTTTCACGTTGGTCTCCTGTTCGACGAAAAAAATACCAGAAAATTCCATAGCGTTGCCAGTCTGCGGAAATGAACTTTGGGTGAACCCTAGCGCAAAGATTAAAAAATTTAATCTTTCGGCGTGCGCTTCTCACTGAACATATTAAAAAATGGAGGAAAAAAAATCAAAAAACCCGCAAAAGTCAATTGCAGGAGTTTACATGTGAGGACAAAATAACATTAATACTTCTGGGATGCCTCTTGTCAGAGCAAAATGTTTCATATGTCAAAAATTTACGAAAAACACAATAAAAGTGCAGCTATGAACTTTAAATTAGCAAATAATTATCAGTAAATTAAAATAAGCAACTGTTAAATTTAAATTGAATTGTTTTTTAATTTCTTTGTACAGCGGCAGACTTGTCTTGCCAAGGTATTTGATAATATCTTTTAAAGGCTCTTTCCCGCAAATACGATATTTGAATTTTAACTGCTTGTCAACAAACCCAGCTGATTGACAGTACGACCGTAGCACGCTTAAATCTGATGAACTATCAAACTTTTGGTCACACTGCAAAGATTAAAGTTTTTACGCTAGCATAATCGTTTGTCGATCAGGATACTAGGCTTTAGAGTCGAATTGGTATTTTTTGATGGTTGCTGTCATGGTTGCTGTCTGTAACGGCTCAATTGTGGCCCTCGAAGTGTTTTTGAGAATGTTTCGATTCCAAAAAAACTGTGGGTTCAAATTGATTGAAACTTTCCTCAAAGTTAGTTCGATTGCCTATCAGTTTTTTGAAATACTTCCCGATTTGGCACACGCTCTGTGAGGGGCGTAGGAATTTTTTAAAAGTTAGCGTCGAATTGGTATTTTTTGACGGTTGCTGTCATGAACGGGACAATTTTGTGATGGTTGCTGTCTGGAACGGCTCAAGTTTGACGTGATCATGAGAAAGTATTGATTTAAAGAAAACTGTGGTTCAAAGTGATTGAAAATTTCCTCAAAGTTAATTCGATTACCTATCAATTTTTTTAAATATCTCCTGACTTGGCACACTCTCTGTAAGGGGCGTAGGAATTTTTCAAAGGTTAGCGTTGATTGGTATTTTAAACGACAGAAAATAAGTTGGTCCATGCAATTGCTAACGATTGGTTCAAGTAATAGAGTGGGCGGCACTTTTATATCCATTTAAACTACGCAAGCTGTAATGCGATTTTCTCAAAAACTGTGGGAAATTTTTTTATCAAATTTTCCAGAAACATTACTAAAACATCCCTACATACGCCTATATACACGGCATTTTGGCACACGCTCTGTGAAGGACTTTATTTCCAATTCAATTTTGTAGTCCTTTTTTTGTATGGGCTGATTCAGACGCTTGCCCACTGTAAATCGATTTTCTCAAAAACTGTGGGTTTAATTTTTATAAAATTTTAAGTTTATATCCTTGAAGTAACGTCCTTTAAGCCGTACAACAAACTTAAAAAACAATATTAACATATTCAGCATCTTTGCCGCTCCCAACCCTGATATAATTTCCTTCGAACAAGGTTGTGATGACCTTTTCACAATTGCGGCCCAATCAAGTGGTCTTGCAATCATAGGTGGTGACTTTAATGCCACATCCAGCTAAATTCTAATAGAAATAAACCAAGTATCTACCTCAACTAATATTAATAAATTTAACCATCCAAAAATATTTCAAGACTTTTTCAAACTTCAAATTACAACGTTAGACAGTTTATACACTTCATCCCAAGCCATACACTCTAATAATTCGTTTAAAATAGATACAAATAATAGATATGTTCCAAAAAAATACTGTTTAGACTAAGAAATGCGTGCAGACAAAAATATTTCAAATCCAAACTACACTCTGATGCTATTGCCTATATTAACAGCAATAAAAAATTTAACAACTACTTTTATAAAATGAGAAAAGAAAACTTTAACAAGCTTGCAGAAGATATCTCTAACCCCTCATCACTGAAGGACATGTGGAACAAAATGAATCCACTAAAACTTTATAAACAAATTAAACCGTCCAAAAGTGCAATTTCAGACTCAGAACATAAAGACTCCTAGACTTTCTTAACTCCCGTAACCCAGACTCAGCTAAAGGTCTTGACAATATTTCATACAGAATGCTCTTAGCTTTACCCTTAGAACAAATAAAACGAGGACGGAAGCTAACTTCGGCAAGCCGAAGTTTTAATACCCTTGCAGACTTAGCCGAAATGTGTAAAATAAACCCGAAGTCTTCTTAATACAAATGCCAAGAGCAATAGTATATAGACGTCCGATCGGCAAGCGCTTTTACCCTGATCAAGGTATGCGTAAATAAATAAGACTTGGAAAAATTTATGTCAATAGCTTATACACTGCGCGAAATATTCTAAAAATAATGAAATTTTGACCGATTTCACCGTATTTTTCCTATGGGAGCTATAAGATATAGACGTCCGATCAGCACGCGCTTTTACCTTGATAAAGGAATGCATAAAAAAATACGATTTGAAAAAATGTATAGCAATAGCTTTAACACATCGCGAAATATTCTGAAAAACATCAAATTTGGACCGATTTTACCCTATTGTTCCTATGGGAGCTATAGGATATAGACGTCCGATCGTCACGCGTTTTTACCCTGATAAAGGTACGCATAAAAAAATCAGATTTGGAAATATTTATGTCAATAGCTTTTACACTGCGCGAAATATCTTAAAAATCATTAAATTTTAACCGATTTTACCCTATTGTTCCTATGGGAGCTATAGGATATAGACGTCCGATCGCCACGCGCTTTTACCCTGATCAAGGTATGCATAAAAAAATACGATTTGGAAAGATTAATGTCAATAGCTTTTACACTGCGCGAAATATCATAAATTCTTGCAAGATATATCCAATTGTTCCTATGGGAGCTATAGGATATAGACGTCCGATCGGGGCGATTTTCAAACTTGATCTGCGTACACATGATTTAGGACGATTGTGAATGTTTCAGATCGCTAGCCTTTAAACTGAGCTCGCAAACGGTATTGAAACAGACGGACAGACGGACATGGCTATATCGACTCCCCTATTGATCCTGATCAAGAATATATATACTTTATGGGGTCGGAAACGTCTCCTTCACTGCGTTACAAACTTCTGACCAAAATTATAATACCCTCTGCAAGGGTATAAAAATACATATGTATATAAATTTACTCCCATAAGGAATTTAATTGCCTTTGTTGCCTTTCAAGTGAAATCAAATTCAAAGCTAACTGAAATGTGGACGTTGAATTCAGTCCCATCAAAGGAAAACAATAACATATTTGTAAACAATGCAAATTCATAAGGCCATTTCGGTCGCTCGCCCACATTCCTCATAACGGGTTTTATATTTGGCCAATTAATCCGACCTACTAAATTTCATAACGATCGGCCGACTATATCCTATAGCCGCCATATAACTGATTGATCGGAAATGCCATAACTTTGGTATTTGTTAAGTTAGGAAGTTGGGATTTTCTATCGGTTTTATTTTTGGCCAATCAATCCGACATACCAAATTTCATAAGGATCGCCCGACTATATCCTATAGCTGCCATATAACTCAACGATTGGAAATGGTGTTTGTAAAGTTAGGAAGTTGGGATTTGTTATAAGTATTAAGAATGCATCATATGAATAATTTTGGAGAATATAATTTACAGAGTATACTGCAAGGGTATATAAACTTCGGTACCGCTCGAAGTTAGCTTTCCTTTCTTGTTTTCCTATTAATTAGGCAAAGAGTAGCCTTTCCCTAATTAATAGGAAAATTTCTTTTCATAACCGTGTATTTTGGTGTATAACCGTATGTGAGCAATAATATTATTATTTTAGTTTGTCTATCTCGGAATTTTTCTATTGAATGTGCAAATTTGTTGATATCTCTGATGTTAACTTAAAAGTTTGGTGAGTTATGCCAGTTAGTTTCGTTTTTTATTATTCTTAATTAGCAAAGTCATAAATGATTTACATTTAAATGAATATTTGTTATTCTTAATAATTAAAGCTACTTTCTTTTACTCAATATGGATGCAGATATGAATATTGAGCTGTTAAACATAGGTGGTGTATTGGTGCCCACTCAGTAAAGCCTATAACAGGAGATGGGAAACTACATTAAAACGAGGACGGAAGCTAACTTCGGCAAGCCGAAGTTTTAATACCCTTGCAGACTTAGCTGAAATTGCTAAAATTGTTTAATGTAAACTGACGGACAGACGGACAGACGGACATGGCTATATCGACTCCCCTATTGATCCTGATCAAGAATATATATACTTTATGGGGTCGGAAACGTATCCTTCACTGCGTTACAAACTTCTGACCAAAATTATAATACCATCTGCAAGGGTATAAAAATTAAGTTTTCTGTAATTATACATAAAAAAAAGATTAGCTATACGTAATTAATTTAATTTTTAACGAGGACGGAAGCTAACTTAGGCAAGCCGAAGTTTTAATACCCTTGCAGACTTAGCCGAAGGTATGCGTAAATAAATAAGACTTGGAAAAATTTATGTCAATAGCTTATACACTGCGCGAAATATTCTAAAAATAATGAAATTTTGACCGATTTCACCGTATTGTTCCTATGGGAGCTATAGGATATAGACGTCCGATCGCCACGCGCTTTTACCCTGGTATGCATAAAAAAATACGATTTGGAAAGATTAATGTCAATAGCTTTTACACTGCGCGAAATATCATAAATTCTTGCAAGATATATCCAATTGTTCCTATGGGAGCTATAGGATATAGACGTCCGATCGGGGCGATTTTCAAACTTGATCTGCGTACACATGTTTTAGGACGATTGTGACAGTTTCAGATCGCTAGCTTTTAAACTGAGCTCGCAAACGGTATTGAAACAGACGGACAGACGGACAGACGGACATGGCTATATCGACTCCCCTATTGATCCTGATCAAGAATATATATACTTTATGGGGTCGGAAACGTCTCCTTCACTGCGTTACAAACTTCTGACCAAAATTATAATACCCTCTGCAAGGGTATAAAAATACATATGTATATAAATTTACTCCCATAAGGAATTTAATTGCCTTTGTTGCCTTTCAAGTGAAATCAAATTCAAAGCTAACTGAAATGTGGACGTTGAATTCAGTCCCATTAAAGGAAAACAATAACATATTTGTAAACAATGCAAATTCATAAGGCCATTTCGGGCGCTCGCCCACATTCCTCATAACGGGTTTTATATTTGGCCAATTAATCCGACCTACTAAATTTCATAAGGATCGGCCGACTATATCCTATAGCCGCCATATAACTGATTGATCGGAAATGCCATAACTTTGATATTTGTTAAGTTAGGAAGTTGGGATTTTCTATCGGTTTTATTTTTGGCCAATCAATCCGACATACCAAATTTCATAAGGATCGCCCGACTATATCCTATAGCTGCCATATAACTCAACGATTGGAAATGGTGTTTGTAAAGTTAGGAAGTTGGGATTTGTTATAAGTATTAAGCATGCATCATATGAATAATTTTGGAGAATATTATTTACAGAGTATACTGCAAGGGTATATAAACTTCGGTACCGCTCGAAGTTAGCTTTCCTTTCTTGTTTTCCTATTAATTAGGCAAAGAGTAGCCTTTCCCTAATTAATAGGAAAATTTCTTTTCATAACCGTGTATTTTGGTGTATAACCGTATGTGAGCAATAATATTATTATTTTAGTTTGTCTATCTCGGAATTTTTCTATTGAATGTGCAAATTTGTTGATATCTCTGATGTTAACTTAAAAGTTTGGTGAGTTATGCCAGTTAGTTTCGTTTTTTATTATTCTTAATTAGCAAAGTCATAAATGATTTACATTTAAATGAATATTTGTTATTCTCAATAATTAAAGCTACTTTCTTTTACTCAATATGGATGCAGATATGAATATTGAGCTGTTAAACATTGGTGGTGTATTGGTGCCCACTCAGTAAAGCCTATAACAGGAGATGGGAAACTACATTAAAACGAGGACGGAAGCTAACTTCGAAGTTTTAATACCCTTGCAGACTTAGCTGAAATTGCTAAAATTGTTTAGTGTAAACTGACGGACAGACGGACAGACGGACATGGCTATATCGACTCCCCTATTGATCCTGATCAAGAATATATATACTTTATGGGGTCGGAAACGTCTCCTTCACTGCGTTACAAACTTCTGACCAAAATATAATACCCTCTGCAAAAGTATAAAAAGATTAGCTATACGTAATTAATTTAATTTTTAAATAGCGGATGTAGTATGTACTTGTCTGATTGGCAGCAACTTTTACCCTGAGAAAGGTGTACATAAATAAATTAGATAAATTGCATAGCCAATAGCTTTTATACTGCAAAATTGTCATATACATATAGGGAAAAAAGGGATATTTTCGCAGCCTTTAACAATTTTTCCTACGGAAGCTATACGATATTGACGTCCAATCGGCAAGCGCTTTTACCCTGATCAAGGTATGCGTAAATAAATAAGACTTGGAAAAATGTATGTCAATAGCTTATACACTGCGTGAAATATTCTAAAAAACATGAAATTTTGACCGATTTCACCGTATTGTTCCTATGGGAGCTATAGGATATAGACGTCCGATCAGCACGCGCTTTTACCTTGATGAAGGAATATAAAAAAATACGATTAGAAAAAATGTACAGCAATAGCTTTTACACATCGCGAAATATTCTGAAAAACATCAAATTTGGACCGATTTTACCCTATTGTTCCTATGGGAGCTATAGGATATAGACGTCCGATCGTCACGCGTTTTTACCCTGATCAAGATACGCATAAAAAAATAAGATTTGGAAAGATTTATGTCAATAGCTTTTACACTGCGCGAAATATCCTAAAAATCATTAAATTTTAACCGATTTTACCCTATGGTTCCTATGGGAGCTATAGGATATAGACGTCCGATCGCCACGCGCTTTTACCCTGATCAAGGTATGCATAAAAAAATACGATTTGGAAAGATTAATGTCAATAGCTTTTACACTGCGCGAAATATCATAAATTCTTGCAAGATATATCCAATTGTTCCTATGGGAGCTATAGGATATAGACGTCCGATCGGGGCGATTTTCAAACTTGATCTGCGTACACATGTTTTAGGACGATTGTGAAAGTTTCAGATCGCTAGCATTTAAACTGAGCTTGCAAACGGTATTGAAACAGACGGACAGACGGACATGGCTATATCGACTCCCCTATTGATCCTGATCAAGAATATATATACTTTATGGGGTCGGAAACGTCTCCTTCACTGCGTTACAAACTTCTGACCAAAATTATAATACCCTCTGCAAGGGTATAAAAACTGGTATCCCTGCTAAACGTAACTCTAGACAATGGTGATATTCCAGATATGTGGCGGAAAATAAAGATTAAACCTGTTCCTAAAAAAATGTCGACCCCTCAATTATCACTAACAACAGACTTATCTGCCTTCTAAGTGTGGTGTTTAAATGCTTAGAAGGTTTGATAAAACTACGTATGGAAGAACACATCAATAAAAATGAAATCCTGTCAACAAGATCCTATGCATTCAGAAAAAATCATTCAACTTCACAATGCATTAACGACGTGATTAATAATATAGCCAATTTAAAAACTCGTGGTTTCCACGTCACCGCAGCTGTTTTAGACTTAAGTAAAGCCTTTGACACTGTTAACATTCCCATTTTAGGTAGAAAACTAGTGAGTATGGGTTTTGACCATACTCATATAAATTTTATTATAAATTTCCTCAGTAAAAGAGTTCCTACTATGGGTAAAGCAGAGGTAACGGTAGACAAAGGAGTAAGTCAGGGTAGCTGTCTAAGTCCAATCCTCTTTAATTTATATACAACTGAACTTCACAGTTTATGCAATGACCAAGACAGTATTCTTTTTCAGTACGCTGACGATTTTTTCCTGGTCTGCTATGACAAAAACTTCTCGTTGGCTGAAGAAAAATTAGAACAGAAAGTTAACAGGTTTATGGAAATGTGCAATATAAATAATCTTACTTAATCCAAATAAATCGACCACTATTCATTTTAATTATAAAAGAAGACCTTTAAGTATATTGTGCAATAATATTATTCTAAGAAACGTAGATAGTGTTAATTATTTAGGTAGAATCATAAGTGCAAACAACTCTTCTGTCCAGCATATTAAGAAAAGGATTTCGAAAACAAACCAAACGAATATGTTTCTTCAATTGCTCAGTGGCTGCCGCTTTGGAATACATCCAGGCAAGTCACTGCTATTCTATAAAGCTTTTATAAGGACAAGGTACGAGTACACTTGCTCATCATTTTCCAACGTCTCAAAATCAGTGCAAAGTATCATCAATAAACATGCCAACTTTTACCTAAGAAAAGTGTTAGGATAAAGACCAATATAATCACTAAGATGCGTAACGCCTATACATTGGTTTTGCAATATGCAGCTCGTTTTTTGGTGGCGACGAAAATTCCGCTCTCTCCGCTCGCACAAAGTTGAGAGCGTAAAAATCTAAAAATAGAATTGCACGAATTAGGAAGTGCGTATGTGTGGGTATTTGTTCGAGAAGACGATTTTCGTCCAGAAATCATTTCTGGACTAAGAAACTAATTGTGTGTCAAAATAACTTCTATGATTGAACAGGATGATTATTTAAATTGCATTTATGTATGTATGTACATATATATGGCAATGAAGCTTGATGTAAAACTTTTTTATATATCTTAAATATTAATATCTGCATATTTAATTCATAGTTTCGTTTTACATATTTAAATTAAAGCTAAAAACATAACTTTTAATACAAAACATATAAAACTGCTTGATTAAATTTAAAACAAGAGAGAACGCTATAGTCGGGTGCCCCGACTATCAGATACCCGTTACTCAGGTAAAGGGAGTGCGAGGGAGATGGAGATAGAAACTTTGATCACGCATAACTTTTTAACGAATGGTCCGATTTGAAAAATTTCTTCTACATTTCGATAGGTATTGATAAACACAATAAAACTGCATTTTTACTTTTCCGAAATATTTAAATTTTTAAAATCGTATATAAGCGATTGTGGGCGTTAAAGGGGGCGTGGCACCCTTTTGAAACAAACTTGCGCTGCGTAGGAACTCCTAGAATCTGCATGCAAAATGCCAATCTTCTAGCTTTTATAGTTTCCGAGATCTCAGCGTTCATACGGACAGACAGACGGACAGACGGACATGGCTATATCGACTCGGCTAGTGACCCTGATCAAGAATATATGTATATACTTTATAGGGTCGGAAACGCTTCCTTCTACCTGTTACATACTTTTGCACGAATACAATATACCCTTTTACTCTACGAGTAACGGGTATAAATATTTCAATAAAGTTTAATAAATTTGAATATACTATGATTGTTAAACAAAAACAAAGCGAAGTTTATTTAAATTGAATATATTTAAAGGATATTTAATTAAATATATGTCGCTTTATTTTTTATCCATGGCTGTTTTTATTAACTTTAAAATGGAAATATTAAATTTAATTTTTATTCAAATATATTAAATTTTGATCTAATGACTTAAAATATTTAAAGTAAATACGAATAACATCATATCTAATATTATCAGCCTGCACTTAAATATATTCTTATTTACTCAAGCAGTTTTATTTGTTTTGTGTTAAAAGGTATGTTTTTATAATTAATTTAAATATATAAAACGAAAAATTTAATTTAATATGCAGATATTCATTTTCATTTTTCCATCGTTTTTTTTGTATACCTAATAAATATTTAAAGCTAATATTATTATTTTATAAAAAGTTAAACTATTTATAATAACACGAATTGAATGCTTAAATATAAAACTAAGCTACAGGATATCCTATTTAGATTTAATATTACGTACATACATATTTATAACTTTTTCCAAGTTGTCGAAAGCGTTTTGTTATATTTTTTAGAATGTTTTTTCGATGCAATTTTTTTTTAATTTTTCAGTAAAATATTATTTATTTATTGGTGTCGCTTACAATTCATTTTTAATAAGTTTTTTGTTTCCCCTTTGCTAAATAATTAAAATAGTTCATATACAAATATTTATATAAATGTTATTTACATATATTATGACAATAATTTTATATAATGTTATTTAATACGTATAATATAAAAATACTTTCTGTTCAATTGCAAAATTTCTGAGGTTCCTAAAAATCGTTCACACGTCGCATGCCGAATACCCTAATGACAATTATTCCAATGTGAAGACATGTATGAAATAAATTGTTTTTTTTTTTTTAACTAAAATATATTTGGTCATTACTAAAAAATTTTATACATTAAAATAATTAGTAAATAAAGTAAATATAAAGGCAATACAAAATAAGTATTTTTAATAATGTTATAATTTTAAAATAAAGAGTATATTTCGACAGCGCGCTGCAGCGAATTTCTTCGCTTGTGAATACATGTGCACACATACATTCGTCGGCTGTCGCAGTATGCGTGCAAAGAGCGGCTGGCTTTTGAGCGCTCTCTCGCTGGCTTTTGGGCAGAGAGCGAAAAGCCAGTTGAAAAGCCAGCACAAAAAATTTGTGTGCAAAAAAATCGTATGGCGTTACGCATCTTGGAGTTTATATTGGTCTTTGGTTAGAACTTCTTAGATCGACCCCAGTTAATATTATTTATAATCTCGCAGCAGAATTGCCTCCAGTGTATAGAATCAAATTCGCTACAGCTAAGGAGTTGGCCAAAACATTCGCTCACGGACTTCCAGCTGCATCGCTTTTATCAAATTTATTCCTTGTCAAAAATACTAGCTATAGTAAAGTCTATGTTGAATTTAAAAATATCCTAGATTGTATTGCTCCTATTTGTCCTCTCTCACTGTTTTCACCAAAAATTTCATATGAAACACATTTTTTTAAAGGTGCTTGCACTAATAAAAACATGGTAAATGAAGCTATAATTCATTCGTTGCTTAAAGAAAAAACAAAAGTTTTAAACTCTGAAAATATGGAAATCATATACACGGATGGTTCTGTGTCGGAAAACTTCACAGGAAGTGCTTTCGTGCACTTGAATTCCAATACAATAAAAAGTTTTTACACTGACAAAAAACTGTCGTCGCTGACGGCTGAACTCACAGCACTAGAAAAAGCCATTGACTTTGGTATATCAAAGAATTTTGAAAGAATTGCCATTTTAACAGATAGTCTCAGTGCTATACTAACAATTAAAAACCAGAACTCTAAAAACTGCATTTTGCAATGTATTCTTCAAAAAATAGAAAACAATCCAACTCTGCTCGCCGTAGAGTTTCATCACATCCCAAGCCATACTAAGATTTGGGAAAACGATCTAGCAGATACAGCAGCAAACTAGAAAGGAAAGCTAACTTCGGGCGGAGCCGAAGTTGATATACCCTTGCAGAATATTCTGTAAATAATATTCTCCAAAATTATTCATATATTGCATTCTAAATACTCATAAAAATCCCAACTTCCTAACTTTAAAAACACCAAAGTTATGGCATTTTCAATCATTCAGTTATATGGCAGCTATAGGTTATAGTCGGCCGATCCCTATAAAATTTGGTATGTCGGATTGATTGGCCAAATATAAAACTCATAGAAAATCCCAACTTCCTAACTTTAAAAACACCAAAGTTATTGTATTTCGTTATATGGGAGCTATAGGATATAGTCGGCCGATCCTTATGAAATTTAGTAGGTCGAATTGATTGGCCAAATAAAAAAGCCATAGAAAATCCCAACTTCCTAACTTTATAAACACCAGAGTTATGGCATTTCCTATCGTTCAGTTATATGGCAGCTATAGGATATAGTCGGCCGATCCCGGCCGTTCCGACTTATATACTGCGTGCAAAGGAAAGAAGGGTGTGTGCAAAGTTTCAATTCGATATCTTAAAAACTGAGAGACTAGTTCGCGTAGAAACAGACAGACAGACGGACATGCTTATATCAACTCAGGAGGTGATCCTGATTAAGAATATATATACTTTATAGGGTCGGAGATTTTTCCTTCACTGCGTTGCACACTTTTGACCAAAATTATAATACCCTCTGCAAGGGTATAAAAATGTGAGATTCGACGGTTCTTTCATATCTATCAGATGGACCCTCAACGACGCTATCAAGCATATGTTCACAAAAATAAAACAAGACTCGGAACGAGCTTGTTTTCATTAGAGCGTAACAAGGGTTACTCCCTCCTCACACTGTATACCACTTCCAAGCCTTGGTTTAATAACAAGGAAATCCTCTTCAATCGAATAGAAATCAAGATGCTGAACAGAGTCTTAAGCGGGCACGCTTTTGATCGATACACGCTTTCCAAAATGCAAGTATAGACAGCGTCCTGCAACAGTAACGAAGACATTTCACATGTTTTGCTAATTTGCTCAAAATACACACAAACAAGACAACATTATCCAACACTACTTAAATATAGCGATATCTATCATTTACTTGGACATGAACCAATTGAAAATTGGACATCGATTACCAATTTTATTCATGCTGCCAATATTAATATTTTATTTAACACATTCCACAACAAATAACAATTCACTTAATCATATCACAGGCGCGGTCAGTTGCCACCCACCAAACTTTATCGATACCAACAACGAATACCTCCTTCTTATTTCTTCCAGCCGATTCCAACTTGAAATGCAACAATTTTCTGGGCATTATCAGCCATTATTCTATCAAGTCCATCGCGCGGATTAATAAACTATGTCATCGTAACAACGAATTGCGTCTTAAGAAATTATCCTCTCTAATTTAGCTAACCTTCTTATTTGCCTATCTCCAAACACAATTTTAGCATTTAAATGATTGTTCGGTCCAACATCAGCCATTACTCTGTGACTGCCCTGCCACACTAAGACAATTTAAACGCGCGGCTTACGCAAAGGACAGCTGGTCACACTAATCCCACATCAGCGCAATCCTGAGATTTCGATAGCAGGTCATCGACTTAGCGAAATCCCGTAGCTCGAGCTGGTCACACTAGCCGGCGCCTATATAAGCAAAACAAGTTCATCAGTTTGGTCACTTGTACCATAGCATAGAGTAAGAAACTATATAGACATAGAGTAAGAAATCATATAGAGGTTTCATTTGCTCTGCCCGGGCCTCTGCCAAAGCTCTGCTGAGAGCCATGTTCGAAGCTAACTTCTTCTAACTTCGGTTTCTCACCACTTCTAACATGTGCGAAGCACAGGCAATAGTATGGGGAGTTTTCGCACTTATCCTAAGGAATAAGAGCGAGCAGTGCAGCAATAAGAATTCACCATGGGCATGGATTCAAGCTCGATTCAAACAAATGAAAAAACTCTCTTTTTTCCGTTTTTCCCCTACGTGGCATCACTGGCAAAGTCACTCGAGAGTGCGGGCAAAGCAAATGAAACCTCTATATAGTTTCTTAGTCTATCATAGAGTAAATGAAACCTCTATATGGTTTCTTACTCTATGGTGAGGTGTTAATTCGCTATGGACAGGGTTGTGGAAATAAGTAAAACTACCATAGGGATAGTTTATAGCCATATACGATAATACTCATAAATAAGATAATTTTAAAATATTTTAGAACAATTTTTTATTAGGGTTGTTGGATTTTGAGAAATATCGTATTTGCTGTTAAAAAATATCACTCGATGATATTTAAAAATAGCCTAAAAAAATATCAATATATCGAGTGTTTTTGATATTTTTAATGTTTAGCTAAATTTTAAAAAAGGTTTCCTGTTGCTGTAAATTTGGGTCTTTTATAGGCCCAAGAATATGTATAATCAAAAAACGTTATAATATTTGATTTCATCATCCATGCATGAACTGCAAACAAGAGCAATTTGAGACACAATAGACAATTTTTTATTTAACGAGGACGGAACCTAACTTCGGCAAGCCGAAGTTTTAATACCCTTGCAGACTTAGCCGAAATGAGTAAAATAAACCCGAAGTCTTCTTAATACAAATGCCAAGAGCAATAGTATATAGACGTCCGATCGGCAAGCGCTTTTACCCTGATCAAGGTATGCGTAAATAAATAAGACTTGGAAAAATTTATGTCAATAGCTTATACACTGCGCGAAATATTCTAAAAATAATGAAATTTTGACCGATTTCACCGTATTTTTCCTATGGGAGCTATAGGATATAGACGTCCGATCAGCACGCGCTTTTACCTTGATGAAGGAATGCATAAAAAAATACGATTTGAAAAAATGTATAGCAATAGCTTTAACACATCGCGAAATATTCTGAAAAACATCAAATTTGGACCGATTTTACCCTATTGTTCCTATGGGAGCTATAGGATATAGACGTCCGATTGTCACGCGCTTTTACCCTGATCAAGGTACGCATAAAAAAATAAGATTTGGAAAGATTTATGTCAATAGCTTTTACACTGCGCCAAATATCCTAAAAATCATTAAATTTTAACCGATTTTACCCTATTGTTCCTATGGGAGCTATAGGATATAGACGTCCGATCGCCACGCGCTTTTACCCTGATCAAGGTATGCATAAAAAAATACGATTTGGAAAGATTAATGTCAATAGCTTTTACACTGCGCGAAATATCATAAATTCTTGCAAGATATATCCAATTGTTCCTATGGGAGCTATAGGATATAGACGTCCGATCGGGGCGATTTTCAAACTTGATCTGCGTACACATGTTTTAGGACGATTGTGAAAGTTTCAGATCGCTAGCTTTTAAACTGAGCTCGCAAACGGTATTGAAACAGACGGACAGACGGACATGGCTATATCGACTCCCCTATTGATCCTGATCAAGAATATATATAATACTTAATACTTATAACAAATCCCAACTTCCTAACTTTACAAACACCATTTCCAATCGTTCAGTTATATGGCAGCTATAGGATATAGTCGGCCGATCCCGGCCGTTCCGACTTATATACTGCGTGCAAAGGAAAGAAGGGTGTGTGCAAAGTTTCAATTCGATAGCTTTAAAACTGAGAGACTAGTTCGCGTAGAAACAGACAGACGGACAGACGGACATGGCTATATCAACTCAGGAGGTGATCCTGATCAAGAATATATATACTTTATAGGGTCGAAGATGTCTCCTTCACTGCGTTGCACACTTTTGACCAAAATTATAATACCCTCTGCAAGGGTATAAAAAGATTAGCTATACGTAATTAATTTAATTTTTAACGAGGACGGAAGCTAACTTCGGCAAGCCGAAGTTTTAATACCCTTGCAGACTTAGCCGAAGGTATGCGTAAATAAATAAGACTTGGAAAAATTTATGTCAATAGCTTATACACTGCGCGAAATATTCTAAAAATAATGAAATTTTGACCGATTTCACCGTATTGTTCCTATGGGAGCTATAGGATATAGACGTCCGATCAGCACGCGCTTTTACCTTGATGAAGGAATGCATAAAAAAATACGATTTGAAAAAATGTATAGCAATAGCTTTTACACATCGCAAAATATTCTGTAAAACATCAAATTTGGACCGATTTTACCCTATTGTTCCTATGGGAGCTATAGGATATAGACGTCCGATCGTCACGCGCTTTTACCCTGATCAAGGTACGCATAAAAAAATAAGATTTGGAAAGATTTATATCAATAGCTTTTACACTGCGCGAAATATCCTAAAAATCATTAAATTTTAACCGATTTTACCCTATTGTTCCTATGGGAGCTATAGGATATAGACGTCCGATCGCCACGCGCCTTTACCCTGATCAAGGTATGCATAAAAAAATACGATTTGGAAAGATTAATGTCAATAGCTTTTACACTGCGCGAAATATCATAAATTCTTGCAAGATATATCCAATTGTTCCTATGGGAGCTATAGGATATAGACGTCCGATCGGGGCGATTTTCAAACTTGATCTGCGTACACATGTTTTAGGACGATTGTGAATGTTTCAGATCGCTAGCCTTTAAACTGAGCTCGCAAACGGTATTGAAACAGACGGACAGACGGACAGACGGACATGGCTATATCGACTCCCCTATTGATCCTGATCAAGAATATATATACTTTATGGGGTCGGAAACGTCTCCTTCACTGCGTTACAAACTTCTGACCAAAATTATAATACCCTCTGCAAGGGTATAAAAATACATATGTATATAAATTTACTCCCATAAGGAATTTAATTGCCTTTGTTGCCTTTCAAGTGAAATCAAATTCAAAGCTAACTGAAATGTGGACGTTGAATTCAGTCCCATCAAAGGAAAACAATAACATATTTGTAAACAATGCAAATTCATAAGGCCATTTCGGTCGCTCGCCCACATTCCTCATAACGGGTTTTATATTTGGCCAATTAATCCGACCTACTAAATTTCATAACGATCGGCCGACTATATCCTATAGCCGCCATATAACTGATTGATCGGAAATGCCATAACTTTGGTATTTGTTAAGTTAGGAAGTTGGGATTTTCTATCGGTTTTATTTTTGGCCAATCAATCCGACATACCAAATTTCATAAGGATCGCCCGACTATATCCTATAGCTGCCATATAACTCAACGATTGGAAATGGTGTTTGTAAAGTTAGGAAGTTGGGATTTGTTATAAGTATTAAGAATGCATCATATGAATAATTTTGGAGAATATAATTTACAGAGTATACTGCAAGGGTATATAAACTTCGGTACCGCTCGAAGTTAGCTTTCCTTTCTTGTTTTCCTATTAATTAGGCAAAGAGTAGCCTTTCCCTAATTAATAGGAAAATTTCTTTTCATAACCGTGTATTTTGGTGTATAACCGTATGTGAGCAATAATATTATTATTTTAGTTTGTCTATCTCGGAATTTTTCTATTGAATGTGCAAATTTGTTGATATCTCTGATGTTAACTTAAAAGTTTGGTGAGTTATGCCAGTTAGTTTCGTTTTTTATTATTCTTAATTAGCAAAGTCATAAATGATTTACATTTAAATGAATATTTGTTATTCTTAATAATTAAAGCTACTTTCTTTTACTCAATATGGATGCAGATATGAATATTGAGCTGTTAAACATAGGTGGTGTATTGGTGCCCACTCAGTAAAGCCTATAACAGGAGATGGGAAACTACATTAAAACGAGGACGGAAGCTAACTTCGGCAAGCCGAAGTTTTAATACCCTTGCAGACTTAGCTGAAATTGCTAAAATTGTTTAGTGTAAACTGACGGACAGACGGACAGACGGACATGGCTATATCGACTCCCCTATTGATCCTGATCAAGAATATATATACTTTATGGGGTCGGAAACGTCTCCTTCACTGCGTTACAAACTTCTGACCAAAATATAATACCCTCTGCAAAAGTATAAAAAGATTAGCTATACGTAATTAATTTAATTTTTAAATAGCGGATGTTGTATGTACTTGTCTGATTGGCAGCAACTTTTACCCTGAGAAAGGTGTACATAAATAAATTAGATAAATTGCATAGCCAATAGCTTTTATACTGCAAAATTGTCATATACATATAGGGAAAAAAGGGATATTTTCGCAGCCTTTACCAATTTTTCCTACGGAAGCTATACGATATTGACGTCCAATCGGCAAGCGCTTTTACCCTGATCAAGGTATGCGTAAATAAATAAGACTTGGAAAAATGTATGTCAATAGCTTATACACTGCGTGAAATATTCTAAAAAACATGAAATTTTGACCGATTTCACCGTATTTTTCCTATGGGAGCTATAGGATATAGACGTCCGATCAGCACGCGCTTTTACCTTGATGAAGGAATGCATAAAAAAATACGATTTGAAAAAATGTATAGCAATAGCTTTAACACATCGCGAAATATTCTGAAAAACATCAAATTTGGACCGATTTTACCCTATTGTTCCTATGGGAGCTATAGGATATAGACGTCCGATTGTCACGCGCTTTTACCCTGATCAAGGTACGCATAAAAAAATAAGATTTGGAAAGATTTATGTCAATAGCTTTTACACTGCGCGAAATATCCTAAAAATCATTAAATTTTAACCGATTTTACCCTATTGTTCCTATGGGAGCTATAGGATATAGACGTCCGATCGCCACGCGCTTTTACCCTGATCAAGGTATGCATAAAAAAATACGATTTGGAAAGATTAATGTCAATAGCTTTTACACTGCGCGAAATATCATAAATTCTTGCAAGATATATCCAATTGTTCCTATGGGAGCTATAGGATATAGACGTCCGATCGGGGCGATTTTCAAACTTGATCTGCGTACACATGTTTTAGGACGATTGTGAAAGTTTCAGATCGCTAGCATTTAAACTCAGCTTGCAAACGGTATTGAAACAGACGGACAGACGGACATGGCTATATCGACTCCCCTATTGATCCTGATCAAGAATATATATACTTTATGGGGTCGGAAACGTCTCCTTCACTGCGTTACAAACTTCTGACCAAAATTATAATACCCTCTGCAAGGGTATAAAAACTGGTATCCCTGCTAAACGTAACTCTAGACAATGGTGATATTCCAGATATGTGGCGGAAAATAAAGATTAAACCTGTTCCTAAAAAAATGTCGACCCCTCAATTATCACTAACAACAGACCTATCTGCCTTCTAAGTGTGGTGTTTAAATGCTTAGAAGGTTTGATAAAACTACGTATGGAAGAACACATCAATAAAAATGAAATCCTGTCAACAAGATCCTATGCATTCAGAAAAAATCATTCAACTTCACAATGCATTAACGACGTGATTAATAATATAGCCAATTTAAAAACTCGTGGTTTCCACGTCACCGCAGCTGTTTTAGACTTAAGTAAAGCCTTTGACACTGTTAACATTCCCATTTTAGGTAGAAAACTAGTGAGTATGGGTTTTGACCATACTCATATAAATTTTATTATAAATTTCCTCAGTAAAAGAGTTCCTACTATGGGTAAAGCAGAGGTAACGGTAGACAAAGGAGTAAGTCAGGGTAGCTGTCTAAGTCCAATCCTCTTTAATTTATATACAACTGAACTTCACAGTTTATGCAATGACCAAGACAGTATTCTTTTTCAGTACGCTGACGATTTTTTCCTGGTCTGCTATGACAAAAACTTCTCGTTGGCTGAAGAAAAATTAGAACAGAAAGTTAACAGGTTTATGGAAATGTGCAATATAAATAATCTTACTTAATCCAAATAAATCGACCACTATTCATTTTAATTATAAAAGAAGACCTTTAAGTATATTGTGCAATAATATTATTCTAAGAAACGTAGATAGTGTTAATTATTTAGGTAGAATCATAAGTGCAAACAACTCTTCTGTCCAGCATATTAAGAAAAGGATTTCGAAAACAAACCAAACGAATATGTTTCTTCAATTGCTCAGTGGCTGCCGCTTTGGAATACATCCAGGCAAGTCACTGCTATTCTATAAAGCTTTTATAAGGACAAGGTACGAGTACACTTGCTCATCATTTTCCAACGTCTCAAAATCAGTGCAAAGTATCATCAATAAACATGCCAACTTTTACCTAAGAAAAGTGTTAGGATAAAGACCAATATAATCACTAAGATGCGTAACGCCTATACATTGGTTTTGCAATATGCAGCTCGTTTTTTGGTGGCGACGAAAATTCCGCTCTCTCCGCTCGCACAAAGTTGAGAGCGTAAAAATCTAAAAATAGAATTGCACGAATTAGGAAGTGCGTATGTGTGGGTATTTGTTCGAGAAGACGATTTTCGTCCAGAAATCATTTCTGGACTAAGAAACTAATTGTGTGTCAAAATAACTTCTATGATTGAACAGGATGATTATTTAAATTGCATTTATGTATGTATGTACATATATATGGCAATGAAGCTTGATGTAAAACTTTTTTATATATCTTAAATATTAATATCTGCATATTTAATTCATAGTTTCGTTTTACATATTTAAATTAAAGCTAAAAACATAACTTTTAATACAAAACATATAAAACTGCTTGATTAAATTTAAAACAAGAGAGAACGCTATAGTCGGGTGCCCCGACTATCAGATACCCGTTACTCAGGTAAAGGGAGTGCGAGGGAGATGGAGATAGAAACTTTGATCACGCATAACTTTTTAACGAATGGTCCGATTTGAAAAATTTCTTCTACATTTCGATAGGTATTGATAAACACAATAAAACTGCATTTTTACTTTTCCGAAATATTTAAATTTTTAAAATCGTATATAAGCGATTGTGGGCGTTAAAGGGGGCGTGGCACCTTTTTGAAACAAACTTGCGCTGCGTAGGAACTCCTAGAATCTGCATGCAAAATGCCAATCTTCTAGCTTTTATAGTTTCCGAGATCTCAGCGTTCATACGGACAGACAGACGGACATGGCTATATCGACTCGGCTAGTGACCCTGATCAAGAATATATATACTTTATAGGGTCGGAAACGCTTCCTTCTACCTGTTACATACTTTTGCACGAATACAATATACCCTTTTACTCTACGAGTAACGGGTATAAATATTTCAATAAAGTTTAATAAATTTGAATATACTATGATTGTTAAACAAAAACAAAGCGAAGTTTATTTAAATTGAATATATTTAAAGGATATTTAATTAAATATATGTCGCTTTATTTTTTATCCATGGCTGTTTTTATTAACTTTAAAATGGAAATATTAAATTTAATTTTTATTCAAATATATTAAATTTTGATCTAATGACTTAAAATATTTAAAGTAAATACGAATAACATCATATCTAATATTATCAGCCTGCACTTAAATATATTCTTATTTACTCAAGCAGTTTTATTTGTTTTGTGTTAAAAGGTATGTTTTTATAATTAATTTAAATATATAAAACGAAAAATTTAATTTAATATGCAGATATTCATTTTCATTTTTCCATCGTTTTTTTGTATACCTAATAAATATTTAAAGCTAATATTATTATTTTATAAAAAGTTAAACTATTTATAATAACACGAATTGAATGCTTAAATATAAAACTAAGCTACAGGATATCCTATTTAGATTTAATATTACGTATATACATATTTATAACTTTTTTCCAAGTTGTCGAAAGCGTTTTGTTATATTTTTTAGAATGTTTTTTCGATGCAATTTTTTTTTAATTTTTCAGTAAAATATTATTTATTTATTGGTGTCGCTTACAATTCATTTTTAATAAGTTTTTTGTTTCCCTTTGCTAAATAATTAAAATAGTTCATATACAAATATTTATATAAATGTTATTTACATATATTATGACAATAATTTTATATAATGTTATTTAATACGTATAATATAAAAATACTTTCTGTTCAATTGCAAAATTTCTGAGGTTCCTAAAAATCGTTCACACGTCGCATGCCGAATACCCTAATGACAATTATTCCAATGTGAAGTCATGTATGAAATAAATTGTTTTTTTTTTTTAACTAAAATATATTTGGTCATTACTAAAAAATTTTATACATTAAAATAATTAGTAAATAAAGTAAATATAAAGGCAATACAAAATAAGTATTTTTAAAAATGTTATAATTTTAAAATAAAGAGTATATTTCGACAGCGCGCTGCAGCGAATTTCTTCGCTTGTGAATACATGTGCACACATACATTCGTCGGCTGTCGCAGTATGCGTGCAAAGAGCGGCTGGCTTTTGAGCGCTCTCTCGCTGGCTTTTGGGCAGAGAGCGAAAAGCCAGTTGAAAAGCCAGCACAAAAAATTTGTGTGCAAAAAATCGTATGGCGTTACGCATCTTGGAGTTTATATTGGTCTTTGGTTAGAACTTCTTAGATCGACCCCAGTTAATATTATTTATAATCTCGCAGCAGAATTGCCTCCAGTGTATAGAATCAAATTCGCTACAGCTAAGGAGTTGGCCAAAACATTCGCTCACGGACTTCCAGCTGCATCGCTTTTATCAAATTTATTCCTTGTCAAAAATACTAGCTATAGTAAAGTCTATGTTGAATTTAAAAATATCCTAGATTGTATTGCTCCTATTTGTCCTCTCTCACTGTTTTCACCAAAAATTTCATATGAAACACATTTTTTTAAAGGTACTTGCACTAATAAAAACATGGCAAATGAAGCTATAATTCATTCGTTGCTTAAAGAAAAAACAAAAGTTTTAAACTCTGAAAATATGGAAATCATATACACGGATGGTTCTGTGTCGGAAAACTTCACAGGAAGTGCTTTCGTGCACTTGAATTCCAATACAATAAAAAGTTTTTACACTGACAAAAAACTGTCGTCGCTGACGGCTGAACTCACAGCACTAGAAAAAGCCATTGACTTTGGTATATCAAAGAATTTTGAAAGAATTGCCATTTTAACAGATAGTCTCAGTGCTATACTAACAATTAAAAACCAGAACTCTAAAAACTGCATTTTGCAATGTATTCTTCAAAAAATAGAAAACAATCCAACTCTGCTCGCCGTAGAGTTTCATCACATCCCAAGCCATACTAAGATTTGGGAAAACGATCTAGCAGATACAGCAGCAAACTAGAAAGGAAAGCTAACTTCGGGCGGAGCCGAAGTTGATATACCCTTGCAGAATATTCTGTAAATAATATTCTCCAAAATTATTCATATATTGCATTCTAAATACTCATAAAAATCCCAACTTCCTAACTTTAAAAACACCAAAGTTATGGCATTTTCAATCGTTCAGTTATATGGCAGCTATAGGATATAGTCGGCCGATCCCTATAAAATTTGGTATGTCGGATTGATTGGCCAAATATAAAACTCCTAGAAAATCCCAACTTCCTAACTTTAAAAACACCAAAGTTATTGTATTTCGTTATATGGGAGCTATAGGATATAGTCGACCGATCCTTATGAAATTTAGTAGGTCGAATAAAAAGCCATAGAAAATCCCAACTTCCTAACTTTATAAACACCAGAGTTATGGCATTTCCTATCGTTCAGTTATATGGCAGCTATAGGATATAGTCGGCCGATCCCGGCCGTTCCGACTTATATACTGCGTGCAAAGGAAAGAAGGGTGTGTGCAAAGTTTCAATTCGATATCTTAAAAACTGAGAGACTAGTTCGCGTAGAAACAGACAGACAGACGGACATGCTTATATCAACTCAGGAGGTGATCCTGATTAAGAATATATATACTTTATAGGGTCGGAGATTTTTCCTTCACTGCGTTGCACACTTTTAACCAAAATTATAATACCCTCTGCAAGGGTATAAAAATGTGAGATTCGACGGTTCTTTCATATCTATCAGATGGACCCTCAACGACGCTATCAAGCATATGTTCACAAAAATAAAACAAGACTCGGAACGAGCTTGTTTTCATTAGAGCGTAACAAGGGTTACTCCCTCCTCACACTGTATACCACTTCCAAGCCTTGGTTTAATAAGCCTAGTATCCTGATCGACGAAAACCGAACGCCAGTCATGAGAGAGAGCGAGAGGCAAACAGCTGGTGTTCACTTTTCGTCGGGCCTTTTTTTCACGTTGGTCTCCTGTTCGACGAAAAAAATACCAGAAAATTCCATAGCGTTGCCAGTCTGCGGAAATGAACTTTGGGTGAACCCTAGCGCAAAGATTAAAAAATTTAATCTTTCAGCGTGCGCTTCTCACTGAACATATTAATAAATGTAGGGAAAAAATCAAAAAACCCGCTAAAGTCGATTGCAGGAGTTAACATGTGAGGACAAAATAACATTAATACTTCTGGGGTGCCTCTTGTCAGAGCAAAATGTTTCATATGTCAAAAATTTACGAAAAACACAATAAAAGTGCAGCTATGAACTTTAAATTAGCAAATAATTATCAGTAAATTAAAAAAAGCAACTGTTAAATTTAAATTGAATTGTTTTTTAATTTCTTTGTACAGCGGCAGACTTGTCTTGCCAAGGTATTTGATAATATCTTTTAAAGGCTCTTTCCCGCAAATACGATATTTGAATTTTAACTGCTTGTCAACAAACCCAGCTGATTGACAGTACGACCGTAGCCCGCTTAAATCTGATGAACTCTCAAACTTTTGGTCACACTGCAAAGATTAAGGTTTTTACGCTAGCATAATCGTTTGTCGATCAGGATACTAGGCTATAACAAGGAAATCCTCTTCAATCGAATAGAAATCAAGATGCTGAACAGAGTCTTAAGCGGGCACGCTTTTGATCGATACACGCTTTCCAAAATGCAAGTATAGACAGCGTCCTGCAACAGTAACGAAGACATTTCACATGTTTTGCTAATTTGCTCAAAATACACACAAACAAGACAACATTATCCAACACTACTTAAATATAGCGATATCTATCATTTACTTGGACATGAACCAATTGAAAATTGGACATCGATTACCAATTTTATTCATGCTGCCAATATTAATATTTTATTTAACACATTCCACAACAAATAACAATTCACTTAATCATATCACAGGCGCGGTCAGTAAGCCGGATGCGGGTCGCCGAAGGACAACTCGGGACCCTTATAAAGGGATATGGCGGTCCGGAATCCGGTATTACGCCCTGCCTCGGCCACTGCAGACCGTGATGTCGGAGATGCCGCGTGGTATGGGAGTCGCGTCGTGGTCGCGACGTTGTGCTGCTCGGGTTCTACGTGCCCGAAACGGACTCACCGAGGTAGTGTTGAATTTTTTGTGGTTAAATAACCCCACTGCTTGCGGCGGTGTTGGTTGATGGTGATGGCTGTTACTGCTGCCTGTTGCTGTTGCTGCTGCCTGCGGCGGTTGCTGCTGCCTGCGGCTGTTGCGGCTGCCTGCGGCGGTTTCTGCAGCTACTGCTGCCTGCTGCTGCTACTGGAGGCTGAGTACCACGAGGGCTGCTGCCCCTCCTCCGAGAGAAAATTTGCGAAAAACGAAGAAAATCCCCGGTGGACTTTTTCTTGTATTTTAATAAAATAAAAAAAAAAGTACCAAAAACTGCGTCTACTTTGCTTCGATCTTCGCAGCAACTCAACCCTATCCCTGAGCTACGCAATGTCATGCTCATCACGCCATGTTCCCTTTTCCTTTTCCAAAAGTGGGTCACTGGACGAATCTAAGGCCATCCTAGCCATACCCAGAGCGAACCGGGCTAGTTTAAATAGCTAGATAGCCAAGCGCATGAGCAGAAGGGGCGCCACTTCAGTAGGGGTTGCCACCCACCAAACTTTATCGATACCAACAACGAATACCTCCTTCTTATTTCTTCCAGCCGATTCCAACTTGAAATGCAACAATTTTCTGGGCATTATCAGCCATTATTCTATCAAGTCCATCGCGCGGATTAATAAACTATGTCATCGTAACAACGAATTGCGTCTTAAGAAATTATCCTCTCTAATTTAGCTAACCTTCTTATTTGCCTATCTCCAAACACAATTTTAGCATTTAAATGATTGTTCGGTCCAACATCAGCCATTACTCTGTGACTGCCCTGCCACACTAAGACAATTTAAACGCGCGGCTTACGCAAAGGACAGCTGGTCACACTAATCCCACATCAGCGCAATCCTGAGATTTCGATAGCAGGTCATCGACTTAGCGAAATCCCGTAGCTCGAGCTGGTCACACTAGCCGGCGCCTATATAAGCAAAACAAGTTCATCAGTTTGGTCACTTGTACCATAGCATAGAGTAAGAAACTATATAGAGGCATAGAGTAAGAAACTATATAGAGGGTTCATTTGCTCTGCCCGGGCCTCTGCCAAAGCTCTGCTGAGAGCCATGTTCGAAGCTAACTTCTTCTAACTTCGGTTTCTCACCACTTCTAACATGTGCGAAGCACAGGCAATAGTATGGGGAGTTTTCGCACTTATCCTAAGGAATAAGAGCGAGCAGTGCAGCAATAAGAATTCACCATGGGCATGGATTCAAGCTCGATTCAAACAAATGAAAAAACTCTCTTTTTTCCGTTTTTCCCCTACGTGGCATCACTGGCAAAGTCACTCGAGAGTGCGGGCAGAGCAAATGAAACCTCTATATAGTTTCTTAGTCTATCATAGAGTAAATGAAACCTCTATCTGGTTTCTTACTCTATGGTGAGGTGTTAATTCGCTATGGACAGGGTTGTGGAAATAAGTAAAACTACCATAGGGATAGTTTATAGCCATATACGATAATACACATAAATAAGATAATTTTAAAATATTTTAGAACAATTTTTTATTAGGGTTGTTGGATTTTGAGAAATATCGTATTTGCTGTTAAAAAATATCACTCGATGATATTTAAAAATAGCCTAAAACAAGAAAGGAAAGCTAACTTCGGGCGGAGCCGAAGTTGATATACCCTTGCAGAATATTCTGTAAATAATATTCTCCAAAATTATTCATATGATGCATTCTTAATACAAATAAAAATTCCAACTTCCTAACTTTAAAAACACCAAAGTTATGGCAATTTCAATCGTTCAGTTATATGGCAGCTATAGGATATAGTCGGCCGATCCCTATAAAATTTGGTAGGTCGGATTGATTGGCCAAATATAAAACCCATAGAAAATCCCAACTTCCTAACTCTAAAAACACCAAAGTTATGCTATTTCCTATCGTTATATGGGAGCTATAAGATAAAGTCGGCCGATCCTTATGAAATTTGGTAGGTCGAATTGATTGGCCAAATAAAGAAGCCATAGAAAATCCCAACTTCCTAACTTTACAAACAGCAGAGTTATGGCATTTCCTATCGTTCAGTTATATGGCAGCTATAGGATATAGACGGCCGATCCCGGCCGTTCCGACTTATATACTGCGTGCAAAGGAAAGAAGGGTGTGTGCAAAGTTTCAATTCGATAGCTTTAAAACTGAGAGACTAGTTCGCGTAGAAACAGACAGACGGACAGACGGACAGACGGACAGACGGACAGACGGACAGACGGACATGGCTATATCAACTCAGGAGGTGATCCTGATCAAGAATATATATACTTTATAGGGTCGGAGATGTCTCCTTCACTGCGTTGCACACTTTTGACCAAAATTATAATACCCTCTGCAAGGGTATAAAAATATCAATATATCGAGTGTTTTTGATATTTTTAATGTTTAGCTAAATTTTAAAAAAGGTTTCCTGTTGCTGTAAATTTGGGTCTTTTATAGGCCCAAGAATATGTATAATCAAAAAACGTTATAATATTTGATTTCATCATCCATGCATGAACTGCAAATAAGAGCAATTTGAGACACAATAGACAATTTTTTATTTAACGAGGACGGAAGCTAACTTCGGCAAGCCGAAGTTTTAATACCCTTGCAGACTTAGCCGAAATGTGTAAAATAAACCCGAAGTCTTCTTAATACAAATGCCAAGAGCAATAGTATATAGACGTCCGATCGGCAAGCGCTTTTACCCTGATCAAGGTATGCGTAAATAAATAAGGTATTGAAACAGACGGACAGACGGACATGGCTATATCGACTCCCCTATTGATCCTGATCAAGAATATATATACTTTATGGGGTCGGAAACGTCTCCTTCACTGCGTTACAAACTTCTGACCAAAATTATAATACCCTCTGCAAGGGTATAAAAATACATATATAAATTTACTCCCATAAGGAATTTAATTGCCTTTGTTGCCTTTCAAGTGAAATCAAATTCAAAGCTAACTGAAATGTGGACGTTGAATTCAGTCCCATCAAAGGAAAACAATAACATATTTGTAAACAATGCAAATTCATAAGGCCATTTCGGGCGCTCGCCCACATTCCTCATAACGGGTTTTATATTTGGCCAATTAATCCGACCTACTAAATTTCATAAGGATCGGCCGACTATATCCTATAGCCGCCATATAACTGATTGATCGGAAATGCCATAACTTTGTTAAGTTAGGAAGTTGGGATTTTCTATCGGTTTTATTTTTGGCCAATCAATCCGACATACCAAATTTCATAAGGATCGCCCGACTATATCCTATAGCTGCCATATAACTCAACGATTGGAAATGGTGTTTGTAAAGTTAGGAAGTTGGGATTTGTTATAAGTATTAAGAATGCATCATATGAATAATTTTGGAGAATATAATTTACAGAGTATACTGCAAGGGTATATAAACTTCGGTACCGCTCGAAGTTAGCTTTCCTTTCTTGTTTTCCTATTAATTAGGCAAAGAGTAGCCTTTTCCCTAATTAATAGGAAAATTTCTTTTCATAACCGTGTATTTTGGTGTATAACCGTATGTGAGCAATAATATTATTATTTTAGTTTGTCTATCTCGGAATTTTTCTATTGAATGTGCAAATTTGTTGATATCTCTGATGTTAACTTAAAAGTTTGGTGAGTAATGCCAGTTAGTTTCGTTTTTTATTATTCTTAATTAGCAAATTCATAAATGATTTACATTTAAATGAATATTTGTTATTCTCAATAATTAAAGCTACTTTCTTTTACTCAATATGGATGCAGATATGAATATTGAGCTGTTAAACATAGGTGGTGCATTGGTGCCCACTCAGTAAAGCCTATAACAGGAGATGGGAAACTACATTAAAACGAGGACGGAAGCTAACTTCGGCAAGCCGAAGTTTTAATACCCTTGCAGACTTAGCTGAAATTGCTAAAATTGTTTAATGTAAACTGACGGACAGACGGACAGACGGACATGGCTATATCGACTCCCCTATTGATCCTGATCAAGAATATATATACTTTATGGGGTCGGAAACGTCTCCTTCACTGCGTTACAAACTTCTGACCAAAATATAATACCCTCTGCAAAAGTATAAAAAGATTAGCTATACGTAATTAATTTAATTTTTAAATAGCGGATGTAGTATGTACTTGTCTGATTGGCAGCAACTTTTACCCTGAGAAAGGTGTACATAAATAAATTAGATAAATTGCATAGCCAATAGCTTTTATACTGCAAAATTGTCATATACAAATAGGGAAAAAAGGGATATTTTCGCAGCCTTTAACAATTTTTCCTACGGAAGCTATACGATATAGACGTCCAATCGGCAAGCGCTTTTACCCTGATCAAGGTATGCGTAAATAAATAAGACTTGGAAAAATGTATGTCAATAGCTTATACACTGCGCGAAATATTCTAAAAAACATGAAATTTTGACCGATTTCACCGTATTGTTCCTATGGGAGCTATAGGATATAGACGTCCGATCAGCACGCGCTTTTACCTTGATGAAGGAATGCATAAAAAAAATACGATTTGAAAAAATGTATAGCAATAGCTTTTACACATCGCGAAATATTCTGAAAAACATCAAATTGGGACCGATTTTACCCTATTGTTCCTATGGGAGCTATAGAATATAGACGTCCGATCGTCATGCGCTTTTACCCTGATCAAGGTACGCATAAAAAAATAAGATTTGGAAAGATTTATGTCAATAGCTTTTACACTGCGCGAAATATCCTAAAAATCATTAAATTTTAACCGATTTTACCCTATTGTTCCTATGGGAGCTATAAGATATAGACGTCCGATCGCCACGCGCTTTTACCCTGATCAAGGTATGCATAAAAAATACGATTTGGAAAGATTAATGTCAATAGCTTTTACACTGCGCGAAATATCATAAATTCTTGCAAGATATATCCAATTGTTCCTATGGGAGCTATAGGATATAGACGTCCGATCGGGGCGATTTTCAAACTTGATCTGCGTACACATGTTTTAGGACGATTGTGAAAGTTTCAGATCGCTAGCTTTTAAACTGAGCTCGCAAACGGTATTGAAACAGACGGACAGACGGACAGACGGACATGGCTATATCGACTCCCCTATTGATCCTGATCAAGAATATATATACTTTATGGGGTCGGAAACGTCTCCTTCACTGCGTTACAAACTTCTGACCAAAATTATAATACCCTCTGCAAGGGTATAAAAATACATATATAAATTTACTCCCATAAGGAATTTAATTGCCTTTGTTGCCTTTCAAGTGAAATCAAATTCAAAGCTAACTGAAATGTGGACGTTGAATTCAGTCCCATCAAAGGAAAACAATAACATATTTGTAAACAATGCAAATTCATAAGGCCATTTCGGGCGCTCGCCCACATTCCTCATAACGGGTTTTATATTTGGCCAATTAATCCGACCTACTAAATTTCATAAGGATCGGCCGACTATATCCTATAGCCGCCATATAACTGATTGATCGGAAATGCCATAACTTTGGTATTTGTTAAGTTAGGAAGTTGGGATTTTCTATCGGTTTTATTTTTGGCCAATCAATCCGACATACCAAATTTCATAAGGATCGCCCGACTATATCCTATAGCTGCCATATAACTCAACGATTGGAAATGGTGTTTGTAAAGTTAGGAAGTTGGGATTTGTTATAAGTATTAAGAATGCATCATATGAATAATTTTGGAGAATATAATTTACAGAGTATACTGCAAGGGTATATAAACTTCGGTACCGCTCGAAGTTAGCTTTCCTTTTCTTGTTTTCCTATTAATTAGGCAAAGAGTAGCCTTTTCCCTAATTAATAGGAAAATTTCTTTCATAACCGTGTATTTTGGTGTATAACCGTATGTGAGCAATAATATTATTATTTTAGTTTGTCTATCTCGGAATTTTTCTATTGAATGTGCAAATTTGTTGATATCTCTGATGTTAACTTAAAAGTTTGGTGAGTAATGCCAGTTAGTTTCGTTTTTATTATTCTTAATTAGCAAATTCATAAATGATTTACATTTAAATGAATATTTGTTATTCTCAATAATTAAAGCTACTTTCTTTTACTCAATATGGATGCAGATATGAATATTGAGCTGTTAAACATAGGTGGTGCATTGGTGCCCACTCAGTAAAGCCTATAACAGGAGATGGGAAACTACATTAAAACGAGGACGGAAGCTAACTTCGGCAAGCCGAAGTTTTAATACCCTTGCAGACTTAGCTGAAATTGCTAAAATTGTTTAATGTAAACTGACGGACAGACGGACAGACGGACATGGCTATATCGACTCCCCTATTGATCCTGATCAAGAATATATATACTTTATGGGGTCGGAAACGTCTCCTTCACTGCGTTACAAACTTCTGACCAAAATATAATACCCTCTGCAAAAGTATAAAAAGATTAGCTATACGTAATTAATTTAATTTTTAAATAGCGGATGTAGTATGTACTTGTCTGATTGGCAGCAACTTTTACCCTGAGAAAGGTGTACATAAATAAATTAGATAAATTGCATAGCCAATAGCTTTTATACTGCAAAATTGTCATATACAAATAGGGAAAAAGGGATATTTTCGCAGCCTTTAACAATTTTTCCTACGGAAGCTATACGATATAGACGTCCAATCGGCAAGCGCTTTTACCCTGATCAAGGTATGCGTAAATAAATAAGACTTGGAAAAATGTATGTCAATAGCTTATACACTGCGCGAAATATTCTAAAAAACATGAAATTTTGACCGATTTCACCGTATTGTTCCTATGGGAGCTATAGGATATAGACGTCCGATCAGCACGCGCTTTTACCTTGATGAAGGAATGCATAAAAAAATACGATTTGAAAAAATGTATAGCAATAGCTTTTACACATCGCGAAATATTCTGAAAAACATCAAATTGGGACCGATTTTACCCTATTGTTCCTATGGGAGCTATAGAATATAGACGTCCGATCGTCATGCGCTTTTACCCTGATCAAGGTACGCATAAAAAAAATAAGATTTGGAAAGATTTATGTCAATAGCTTTTACACTGCGCGAAATATCCTAAAAATCATTAAATTTTAACCGATTTTACCCTATTGTTCCTATGGGAGCTATAAGATATAGACGTCCGATCGCCACGCGCTTTTACCCTGATCAAGGTATGCATAAAAAAATACGATTTGGAAAGATTAATGTCAATAGCTTTTACACTGCGCGAAATATCATAAATTCTTGCAAGATATATCCAATTGTTCCTATGGGAGCTATAGGATATAGACGTCCGATCGGGGCGATTTTCAAACTTGATCTGCGTACACATGTTTTAGGACGATTGTGAAAGTTTCAGATCGCTAGCTTTTAAACTGAGCTCGCAAACGGTATTGAAACAGACGGACAGACGGACATGGCTATATCGACTCCCCTATTGATCCTGATCAAGAATATATATACTTTATGGGGTCGGAAACGTCTCCTTCACTGCGTTACAAACTTCTGACCAAAATTATAATACCCTCTGCAAGGGTATAAAAAGTGAATAGAAACCATCGAAGTTAAAAGAACAAATATTGTACCCACTCTCAAGCAACTCTTATTTACTTTCTTTGATTTAAAAAATAATAACAAAATTATGAAGGATATGAATATAATAATATTTGTTTATTTATTTATATAAAGCTTACTTAAGTTTTAAAACTATGAACTAAAAAGAGCATTAGCAGCTTAGGCCTTCCTCTCTCGTCTTATATGGTTATAATAAAATTTATTTAATGTAATGAAAACAAATGGGTATTCCACGATTTTAAAAATACTCTTTCCATAATATGTTGGTCTGTCATACGTCTACGAGAGTCACATACGACACACTTAATGGCAGAAGCCAACCTTTCGGAAGAAACGGAACTACCCGGCGTGATGAGACAACTTAATGCCACTTTCGCTAGCATGGGCATTGTTTGTATGTTTGCGAGATCCAAAATTCGAAAGGATTGGTCTCCCAATTACAGAATGGCATGCTAAAGAACAGTTGCATTTCTTTTCTTTCCGAACTCTGGACTACAGAGTCTCGGAGTTCTATGGTCCTGTTGTGGAGATCCAAAAAACTTTCCTGTACGTCCATGTCTTCGAAATCCATTTCTCCTTCAGACGGATTTTTTATTTGTTTCTTTATTTTTAATCATCTGCCTTTCGATTTCATCTGTTACATTTTTGACGTGAAGTACATTTTTTTAAAACGAGGATCAAGCATAGTAGCTTTCATGAGAATATTATTATGCAGCAAACCACTCAATCGCTTTTCCGATATATTTAGGAGGGTGTCTTTTGCTAGGATGCCCTCAGCGGTAACCACGTTAGCTTCTTTAAGTTTAGTATTCATCATAGAAATCATTGGGATAACTAAACTGACCGTCACGTATGAATCTCCGCTGACATTATCAGTGGAAAACAGTGGTTGGAAAACATGACAAAAATCTCGAGAAACATTCAGTTCCTCCACCGAGAGCATTTCTGGTGAGTTGCCTGAGGTTCGTCTACTCAAAATAACAAATGCCACTTCGTCGCTTTGAATTAGTGTTTTGATTCTTCCTTCTGGCACTCCTTTGTCCATTTGACATTTTCGTAGTGCGTCCATAGCAGCTGTGCTGTGTTTAAAGTGCATGACGATACGCTTAACTTTGTCTAAAACAAAAGAAAAGGAGTGAATGGTCTTCACAGAATCGTCCACAACCAAATGAATTGTGTGTGCAAAGCATGGAACGTGGCTACGCGGTCCAAGGAACAATCTCGACGCTGCAACCATATTGTTGGCATTGTCTGTAGTTAACGTCCTCCTTTTATTTTTTCCAATACCAAACTCATTGCAAGCATCTTCCAACAGTTTAGAAATATATTCGCTTGTATGAGACTAAAAGGGAAATTATTTAAAGAAAAAATTATAAAGGATTATTATTATTATGCAAGGATATAACCAGTCAGGCTGGCTAAAACATAAAGGGGGCTGTCCATATATTACGTAATCACCTAGGGGGACGCAGTTCTCTGGCCGGGGTAGAATCTCAATCGGGGCCAAGGAACCTATACAAGAAATTTATATAGAAGGGTGGGACCTGTAGTAGGAATTGGTATGGGGAGGCTGTACGGTGCCCGGATACGAGTGCTCTTCGGCGAGGTAGTCGATCGTAAAGGCCCGTTCCCGCACGGGTTCTAATCCCCGAGTATGCGTCTACGCGCGAGAGCCGCCGATCGAACCGATCTGAACACGAGGTTGACGACAAGGCATCTATTAGAGCGCCGCCCAGCGGCCTGCAGTGGGAATAGGGTCGACCACACTGCTTGGTGCGAAACCCGGGGAGGATCCTGTGTGAGGCGCCCCCTGGTGATAGAACGAGGTACTCAGTGGGTGATCGCACTGCTTGGTGGGGAACTAGGATGAGATCCGTCAGCAATGCTCTCCGGTGGCGGAACGAGATACTAAAAGGACGGTCGCACTGCTTGTTGGTGAATTTGGATGACTCCGATTGAAGTTGACTGCGGGGGCTACGGGAGGGGAACTCTGCTGGGCATGAACGGCGAGGCCGCCCGCTCCGGATATGCTCGGAGCCTACGGGTGTCTACACTCCGGATATACTCGGAGCCTACGGGTGTCTACACTCCGGATATACTCGGAGTCTACGGGTGTCTACACTCCGGATATACTCGGAGCCTACGGGTGTCTACACTTCGGATATACTCGGAGCCTACGGGGGTCTACACTCCGGATATACTCGGAGCCTACGGGTGTCTACACTCCGGATATACTCGGAGTCTACGGGTGTCTACACTCCGGATATACTCGGTGCCTACGGGGGGGTTCTACGCTCCGGCTGGTCTCGGAGCCTACGAGGGTTCTAAGGAGGAAGCTCTCGGCCGAAGTACGTCGTGTGGATGCGAAACCAAACACGCGTCGTAGATCGGGGTCGAGAACGGGTGGGGTTAGAAGGAAGGGAAGTGTACTGGTAAAGAAATAACACGCGGGGTTTTGGTTTAATTTCAGGCTTATATTTGATAGCTATTCAGAATAGTTCCCTGGCTGCTGCCCTCACAATGGGTGTTCTGGCTTACGTGTAACTTCGAGGATGTTAACTGGTGTGGCGCGGATGAACACTGTGACTCTCAGGTTAGGCGTTTGCTTCTCAATCTCGCGTCGGAGGGTTATTCTTGCACACGTCTACTCGCGGTGAAAAGTCGAAACCAAAGAGCCCGGGTCAGATTTCTAGCGATCGCACTTTAGCTCGCGTCGTGTTCTCTGAACCAGTTCCCTGTTATCGACCGTGATATCGATCGCACCGCCCCCCCCTCACGAGTGCGATAGCGGGTTAAGGGGGTTTTGCCCGGGGTGCGTGTCTCGGCTTCACATGTAAACACCAGCTTAATTAGTTTCTCCTTATTTACTATTACTTATATGGCTAACATAGGTGGACTCCGTGTCCAAATCTTAAAGCTAATTCTAATACTATATTAAATACTATATAGTGGACTCCGATCTTCGGCACGATTCAAGGAAATTTGTACGCCCTCAGATTTAGGGCGTTACATTCCCTCCTTACTTCGGGGGGAGGAATGAAATATTTCCCGCGCCGTTCGGTTTTAGGGTGACCTGGTATGAGCCCTCCTCGGTCGGGACCCTGAAGCGCTGTCGTGCGGTGCGGGCGGCAGGACGTCGGGCGCAGATGGCCTACCAAACGGCGACCGAGACTTGGCCGTCGGTGGTGTTGCATGTCCACCCAGCCGGAAGCGGGTGGCGCCCGCCACCGGGGGGTGAACGGTTTTCGGCGGCCGAGTGCTCCAGATCTGGGGCTGCCGTTGCGGCCTGCGGGTTGTCGTCCGGGTTCGAGAGCCATTCCTGTGACGTCTCCCAGCATAGTCCCTCCATGTCCGGTGAGATCTGCCCCAGCAGGAGGTCTAGCGTTGTGGGCGACATCCCCATCGCGGTATCCGATGGAGTGGAGGCTGCTGTTGCGGGGAGGGGAAAGTCGTCGGAGACTGCCTCGGTGTCCGGTCCCTGTCCGCCAAGGGGGAGTGTGGGCTGGGTCGCCGTGTCGAAGGGGGTGTCGCATGGTGGTGGCGGACACTGAACCAGGGCGAGCGTGGGCTCCTTCCTTCGAAAAAGCTGCCCGGTGCTCTCCTCGTCGTCGCTGGGTTCCGACTCCCACTCCATGGCTTTGCCCGTAGAGAGGGTGGTGGATGGTCCGAAGGAGAACGTGGTAGTCGGACCGCGGGAAAGCGTTGCGCACGGCCCACGAGGGAGAGAGGTGGACGGCCCTGGTCCCATCTCTTCGTCCTGCGAGCAGGTCAGAACAACGGGGCGGTCCGTCGGGAATCCGAGGTCTTCGGCTGCCTCGGTCTCGTCAGGCCCCATGATGCACAGGTGCACGGGGGACGGTGGGAAGGTCACGATGGGGTCATCGGGTGGCCGATACGGTGCCTTTATTTGGATCGTTTCCCAGCTGGTTCTCATTAAGTAGATCCAGGACCCCCGGTGGTATCCGTAGCGGTCCTCGCCCGTATAGACGTAGAGCGCCGAACCTTCCCTGGGATCGTCGTCGTCCTCACGGCTGCTCGCCGAGTACGCGTCCGCGTCATCGGAGTTGCTAGCCTCCTCGACATAGGGTGATTGTTCGTCCCGATCTTCCTCATCGTCGCTGGGGTAGGAGTTCGGGTGATTCCGGTAGCTTTCGCTGCGACCGCAAGGGTTATACTCCCTGCTGCTCTCCGTTGACCTGGCTGATGATCCGATGTCCGGCCGCGTCCGTGTAGTGTGGCGAGGTTCTCCCGGCTCGAGGTGGCGTCGGCATCGACTCGTTCTCGGAGTCACTGGATTCCGGGGCGCAGTTCGACGCTGCCCGGCGGGATGATGTCCGAGCACAGGATCCGGGAGAGGATGGGGTCGCTCTTCCCGAGACTCCTGGCTGGCTCCTACCTGTCGGGCATGACCGGGTGGATCTCTCGGCGTACGCCGTTCCTGGGCGTAGCCGAGGGTCCCGTGTGGCTGTCGACTGGCGGTTACCTTGAACGTTGGGTTCAAGCTCCTCTTCGCTGTCGCCGGACGACAGTACGATGGTCTCCATTCCTGCCCGTCAGTTCTGTGAAAGAAACAACTAAACTAGCTTAGTTCTATTGATGCTAAGCACTAGGGATAACTGGGCTGCAGCGAAAGAATCTCCTAACTCCATTCTTAAGGTCTTACTGGCTTATGTCAAATTTAAACTTAGTGGAGACACAAAGGAAGGTTAGGGTACTTATGATCACCCCTCGTTGCTAATGGCGGTCGGTTGCTTCGGACTCTGGGACTGCCCGGGTTGGTCGCCGGTGTCCTCTCTGGGAGTTTCGCTGTCTTCATCCTCGGGGTTACCTGTGGAAGAGGAAAAGAACGCTTTTAAGTCTCCAATATTAGCAAGTCGCCCCTTCCGCTGGCCAGGTAGGCGGATTCGGACGACGTTGGGTGACGGGAAAGCGACCACTTTATACGGTCCGTCAAACTTTGGGGCGAGCTTTGCTGCGAAACCTTCTGCTGCTTTAGACAGATGATGTTGTCGCACGAGGACCAGTGATCCCATCTCGGGCTTCCAGGTTCGACGACGCAGGTTATAATGTCTCCCTTGTTCTCGGCTGGCCTTTTGGAGATTGTTCCGCACGATCTGGAAGATCTCCTTCAGGCGTTCCTCCTTCTCTGATGGGCTCGAGGGCGTCGTTGCTGTTCCCGGAGTTACGCTGTCGTACCAGGATCCGGGTAGCCGTGGTTCTCTAGCTTGTAGGAGAAAGGCTGGGCTATACCCGGTCGATTCCGAGACACTTGTGTTGATCGCGAGTGAGAGTTCTGGTAGTAGCATATCCCAGGTGTTCAGCCCATTTTCCACGTACTGGGCGATCATAGTTTTCACCGTGCGATTCGCGCGCTCTGTCGGGTTCTCTCGCGGGCAGTATGGGGCAGTGAATTGAGGTTCCACTCCCGTTTCCTTGAGGAAATCTTTGAACGCCTTGCTGGTGAACTGTGAACCATTATCGCACACCAGTTTCCTCGGGGCTCCGAAGTGGCCGATGATCCGTTCGCGGAAAGCTCGTATCAAAGTCGCCGTACTTGCTCTGCGTAGGGGTATTAACTCGACCCATTTGGTGAATATGTCGAAGAAGACGAGGAGCATGGTATTCCCCTCTTTGGAGCGGGGCAAAGGTCCGATGAAATCCGCACACAGAATGCCAAAGGGTTCGCAGACCTGTCTCGTTAGCATCTTTCCGGCCTGTTGTCGCTGTTCTGACTTGTATTTCTGGCACGGGATACATTGTCGCACGTGTCGTCGCACGTCGCGGAACATCCCCGGCCAGTAGTACTTCTGCGAGATCCTGATGATGGTTTTCCTAATGCCAAGATGTCCGGCGGTGGGGGCATCATGGCATTCATGTAGGATTCGATCCCGATGTTCGGCTGCTACGCACAGCTTCCAGGGCACGTAGTCCTGGTCGTCTGGACTGTGGCCGAGATGGCGATATAGTTATCCGTTTTCAATGATGAAATCGGGGAACTTCTGGGGGTCGTCCCGAACGTCCTTCATCTTTCTTTGCAGCCACTTGCACGCACCAGTGCCGTCCGTGAGTCTCTGTAAGTGCTATAGTGCTTGCCGGGAGAGAGCATCGGCTACCACGTTATATACTGGAGCTCTAAGGCCCATCTGGCAATCCTTCCGGTGGGGTTTTCGATCTGGTCCAGCCATTTCAGGGCTAGGTGGTCGGTGATTACGTCGAACCTGTAGCCTTCGAGGTAGCATCGCAGTTTCCGTATTCCCCAGACGATGGCCAAACATTCATTTTTCGTGGGCGAATAATTCAACTCCGCGGCATCGAGCTTGCGGCTGACGTAGGCAATGACTCGCTCCTGGCCGTCGATTTCCTGGGTTAGCACTCTTCCGAGTCCGTAGTTACTGGCGTCAGTTTGGAGCGTCATCTTGACGGAGAAATCTGGGCACGCCAGCACTGGTGCGTCTGTCAGCAAACCTTTCAGGAGATCGAATGCATCCTGCTGCTCCGATTTCCACTTCCACCGTTGGTTTTTCTTTAGCAGGTTCGTCATGGGTTGGACCACCGAGGCAAAGTTGGGCACGAATCGTCGGTACCATGAGGCCATCCCGAGACATCTCCTTAGCTCCCGTAAGCTAGTGGGAGGGCTCAGGTTTCGCACGGCGGCTACCTTGTCCGGGTCGGTGTGGATACCCTGGTCACTGATCACATGTCCAAGGTAGGCCAGTTTTCTCTTGAAGAAGGAGCACTTTTCCTGGTTGATGCGCAGGTTAGCTCTCCTCAATCGTTCGAAAACTTTGCGCAGGTTGTCCATGTGTTCCCCTAGGCTGGCCCCAATGACAATAATGTCATCGAGGTAGGCGAACGCGTATGGGTCGAGGTCGGGTCCGATCACGCTATCTAGGGCTCGTTGAAACGTTGTCGGGGCCGAATGCAGCCCGAAAGGCATGACGCGCCATTGGAATAGGCCGCGCCCGGGTACCGTAAAGGCGGTACATGCCCGGCTATCTTTGGCGACTGGTATCTGCCAGTACCCGTTGCGCAGATCCAGGGTCGAAATGTAACTCGCGTTTCTCAGTCTTTCTAAGATGTGGTTAATGCGCGGCAACGGGTACGCGTCCGGAATCGATTTCGCGTTTAGTTGCCGGTAGTCCACGCACATGCGCCACTGGCCGGTTTTCTTCCGGACCAAGACCAACGGAGCACTGTGCGGACTACGCGACGGTTCGATACATTCCTGCTCCAGCAACGCGTCTACTTGCTCGTCTATGATCCGTTGCATGGCAGGGTTCTTTGGGAAATAGCGTTGCTTAATCGGCCGGTCGTCCCTCTTGGTGATCCGGTGTTCCGCTATGTTTGCTACCCCCGCCATTCCTTCAAATCGCGCTAGCTGTTCGCTGAGAAACGCTTGTACCTGCGGATTAGTCTCGCAGCCGCGTTCCTTGCCCTCCTGATTGAGTACTTGATTCCCCTGGGACACAGTGCCCGTATCGGATGTCCCTCGTGGATTCTCGGCGTGTTCCTTCCGGCGTTTCCTGTCGTGGTCCTCGGTTGCCATGCTGGTGTTTCCTCCTGTGGTGTTGGTCGCGTCTTTTCCCTTACATGCTGTGGCGTAATGCGTTTCCCGTACTCTATGCTGCCCTTCGGGCGCATCCCTGTCATGCTGTGGCCCTGTCTCGTGGTTGGCTATGCCTAGCCGAGGTTCCGTTCGAAAAGGGTTCCTTTTCCGGGCTATGGCGGAGTCAGCCAAGGGCTCCAGGTGGAAGGGGTTATCCACGGCAGGCGCCGGTTGTACACGTTCCTGTTGCTTGGGAGCTGTAGTGGCTGTATCCCTACGGGGTTTTCCCACCAACCGTCGTGGGGCTGCCACGGGGTTTTCCTGAAGCTGCGTTGTGTCGGGAGAAGCTGCCGCGCACACCGCGTTCGGTGCGCCGCTTCTCGCAAGGGGCTCCTGCGTGTCCGTTGATCGATGTCCGTTAGCTGTACTGGGCGTAGCTTCGGGGCTGGGTGGTCCTCGTGATCGGAGTCGAGGTGGTGGCTCTGATGGATTGCCTTGATTGTCGGGCCGTGGTTTATTGTACCTAATCGTCTGACCTTCTCTGGGTCTTTGTCGGGACAGCGTGAGGCTTGCCGTACCGCATCGGAGGGTGGTGCCGATAGAAACGAGGAAATCCATCCCTAGGATTAAAGGCTCCAGCATGGCGGGCATTACTAGAAGGGGAACCTGAATTGTCTTCCGGGCGAGCGTCACGTCCGCAAGGAGTAACCTTGTTACTTCTACTCGAGACGTGTCAGCGAGATTAATCTGGGTGCGAATCTCCCTAAACTGGTGTGGCTGACCGACTACGTCGGCGATGTCCTGGCTAATGAAACTCCTCGATGCCCCGGTGTCGATGGTGGCTAACCGTATGTGTCCGCCAAGGTCGACTTCCGCGGCGATCCTTCCTCTCTCTACCCTAAGCGGTGCGGTTACTGTTGGTTTTCCGGTGGATTGGGTCCCGACGAATTCCGCCGGTCGAGGGGACCCATCCCGTTTCCCGGTTGTTGGCGTCGACAGCATTCGACTGTGCGGACGTCCCGTCGTCCGCAGTCCCAACAGAAGTACTGTCGAGGATTCCGGCAGTCGCGGCTGAAGTGTCCCGGTGCTCCGCAATTTCGGCAAGCATCCCGCACATCGATTCGTCGTTCGGGTGCGGTCACCCGGTTAACCCTAGCTGGCGGGGCAGTTCTGGGCTCTGGAGATGTACGGGGTGGGCTCCGTAGGGGGCTCTCTCAGCGAACGTAGGTTGGGTCTGACCTTGTGAAGGGGAGCGGTACGCTGTCGGATTTCTGGTGGCGGGGTAATAGTTGTTCCTCTCGAGGCTCCGCTTCTGAACGGCCTCGAACTCGGTGGCCAATTGGGCTAATTCCCTAATGGTCCGTACCTCGCTGCGTCGGATATACATCTGGTATTCCGGCGCGACATTTTCGTATAGCCTATCTAGCTCTTGGTTTTCGTTGTAGCCCGCATGGCGCATGAGGACTCGAAGATCTAGCATAAAGTCTATAAATGTTTCCCCTTCCAACTGCTCACGACTCCGAATCTGGTCGTCCAAGCGCTGGAGGTATCGGGGTGGGAGGAAAAACTCGAGGAATTCACGCTGAAAAGTTTTCCAGTCGGCCCCTTGGAGGCGGCTTGTTTGGAACCATTTGTCCGCTCTGCTCGTCAGCAGCTCTGCCATGGCTCGGGGAAGGAGTCCTAGGTCTATCCCGTAGGATACGGCCCGACTTTCGACCTGCTCGATGAAGGCTAAGGGGTCTGAATATCCGTCAAATTGGAGGCCCCATTTACGAATTCGTTCGGGGACGCAAACCATCTCGCGGCGATTCCGGTCATGGCTCGGCTCCGTGAAAGTTTCTTGGTTACTGCCGACCGGAGAGGCGACAGTAACCGTGAGGCTAGGGGTAATTCGAGCTCGGTCTGCGGGGGAGACAGCGGGGGTTGCTCCGGCGCTTATGTTCGGGGCGGGGCCGCTGGGGCCGGTTTTGTCTTCCCCCAAAGGTGCGGGGCTCGGGGCGCGTGATGAGTATTGTCTTCCTAGGCTAGTCGGGCCCACACCTCTTGGGTTTGTTCCGAGTCTCTAACTAGGGTGACAAAGTTTCGCCGCAAGTCGTCGAGGAGTCCCTCAGCGGAGAACCCGAATTCGTCAGCGAAAGCTAGTAATTCGGCCTTCAAGCGGGAATAAATCCACCGCGAAGGGACCCCGGGATTGGGAAATAAGTGTGGAACGGACTCACCGGCAATTTTCTGGTCGGGGTCCATGTTTGCAGCGAGGCCTTGGTGCGTTGCCTTGGAATGATGTCTTCGCTTGTTGGAGTCTTTACGGGGCTTCTTGGGCCATACGTTTGTATTTTCACAGGCACTCGATCGCGTGGACTGTACGGGATCGCGAATAAGCTCGTGGGCTTGATACCGGGCGCGTTCACTAGTTCGTCAAGGTTATTCTCCCCGGTCGGGACACTTTCGCGGAAACCGTTAGACTACGTCACTCACTCGGGGCCTACGCACTCCCCATACAGGTGGTAGTTTTCCTGGTCTTTCTCCCTATCAGGTCCCTGTTCGGGCGCCACTTGTAACGCAGTTCTCTGGCCGGGGTAGAATCTCAATCGGGGCCAAGGAACCTATACAAGAAATTTATATAGAAGGGTGGGACCTGTAGTAGGAATTGGTATGGGGAGGCTGTACGGTGCCCGGATACGAGTGCTCTTCGGCGAGGTAGTCGATCGTAAAGGCCCGTTCCCGCACGGGTTCTAATCCCCGAGTATGCGTCTACGCGCGAGAGCCGCCGATCGAACCGATCTGAACACGAGGTTGACGACAAGGCATCTATTAGAGCAGTGGGAATAGGGTCGACCACACTGCTTGGTGCGAAACCCGGGGAGGATCCTGTTTGAGGCGCCCCCTGGTGATAGAACGAGGTACTCAGTGGGTGATCGCACTGCTTGGTGGGGAACTTGGATGAGATCCGTCAGCAATGCCCTCCGGTGGCGGAACGAGATACTAAAAGGACGGTCGCACTGCTTGTTGGTGAATTTGGATGACTCCGATTGGAGTTGACTGCGGGGGCTACGGGGAGGGGGGACTCTGCTGGGCATGAACGGCGAGGCCGCCCGCTCCGGATATGCTCGGAGCCTACGGGTGTCTACACTCCGGATATACTCGGAGCCTACGGGTGTCTACACTCCAGATATACTCGGAGTCTACGGGTGTCTACACTCCGGATATACTCGGAGCCTACGGGTGTCTACACTCCGGATATACTCGGAGCCTACGGGGGTCTACACTCCGGATATACTCGGAGCCTACGGGTGTCTACACTCCGGATATACTCGGAGTCTACGGGTGTCTACACTCCGGATATACTCGGAGCCTACGGGGGGGGTTCTACACTCCGGCTGGTCTCGGAGCCTACGAGGGTTCTAAGGAGGAAGCTCTCGGCCGAAGTACGTCGTGTGGATGCGAAACCAAACACGCGTCGTAGATCGGGGTCGAGAACGGGTGGGGTTAGAAGGAAGGGAAGTGTACTGGTAAAGAAATAACACGCGGGGTTTTGGTTCTTAATTTCAGGCTTATATTTGATAGCTATTCAAAATAGTTCCCTGGCTGCTGCCCTCACAATGGGTGTTCTGGCTTACGTGTAACTTCGAGGATGTTAACTGGTGTGGCGCGGATGAACACTGTGACTCTCAGGTTAGGCGTTTGGCTTCTCAATCTCGCGTCGGAGGGTTATTCTTGCACACGTCTACTCGCGGTGAAAAGTCGAAACCAAAGAGCCGGGTCAGATTTCTAGCGATCGCACTTTAGCTCGCGTCGTGTTCTCTGAACCAGTTCCCTGTTATCGACCGTGATATCGATCGCACCGCCCCCCTCACGAGTGCGATAGCGGGTTAAGGGGGTTCTGCCCGGGGTGCGTGTCTCGGCTTCAAATGTAAACACCAGCTTAATTAGTTTCTCCTTATTTACTATTACTTATATGGCTAACATAGGTGGACTCCGTGTCCAAATCTTAAAGCTAATTCTAATACTATATTAAATACTATATAGTGGACTCCGATCTTCGGCACGATTAAAAAATTAAGGGATTAAGATTTGTACGCCCTCAGATTTTTTTTTTTATTTAGGGTTTTTTTTTTTTTTTTTTTTTTTATTTATTTATATTATTAAAATATTATATATATTTAAAACCCTAAATAAAAAATAAAAAAAAAAAAAAAAATTAAAAATAAAAAAAAAAATAAAAATTTAAATTTATTTTTTATTTTAAATTTTTTTTTTTTATTTTTTTTTTTTTTTTTTTTTTTTTTTTTTAAATTTTTTTTTTTTTTTTTTTTTTTTTTTTTTTTTTTTTTTTTTTTTTTTTTTTTTTTTTGGTGGGTTTTTTAAAAAATTTTTTTTTTTTTTTTTTTTTTTTTTTAATAATTTTTTTTTTTTATTTCTTTTTTTTTTGGGGTGTTTTTTTTTTTTAATATTAATTAATTGTTTTATTTTCGTAATTCTTATCTGTGTTTTCTTTTCTTTTATCCACACCGTTTTCTCTTTTGTGCATGCACTTTAACTTAGTTACGCTCCCGCTCTCTTGCTCTCTTTGCTTTGAAAGTTCTAAGCGTGCAGTTTCTGCGCTCTTGCGGTACTTATAACTGCTCGCTTATAAATTTCAATTCGCTTTCTTGGTACAGTGGTCCCAATAAATACAATGAATAATAAAAATTTAGTCTGCTTCTGCAAGAAATGCAGCCTCGTAATCAGGGGTGACCAGTCGAATATGACTTGCTGGCTGTGTGAAAATATGGTGCACACCAAGTGCGCCGGTTTTACTGGCCGGACAAGTGATGACCTATCAAAGGGGCCCAATTTGCAGTTTTGTTGTGATGCTTGTGTCGAGGTTGCGAACGAGATGAAATCGTTCATGCGCCAAACTAAAGGCGGCCTGATGGGGCTGATTAGCTGTTTCGGTGTTGCTAGAGATAGTTTTCGCCGAGCTGATGATCTCCTCTCTGCGCTGGACTCGCAGTTTAATAGTCGTAAGCTATTAGAAGAGTCCCCTAAGCGCAAAAAGGCCGCTGGTGGTAAGGAGCAAAAGGGGAACACCCCGCAACCGAAATCAAAAGAACAACAGAGCATTCCGGCGGATCAGCAGCCGATTTCAGCAAACCCTCAAATGTTGCTAAGATCGGCAGCTAAAAAAGATTCGGTATCCGAACAATCCGTTTCAGAATGCATGCAACCAGGGACTTCTAAGAATTCCGATTTGTCCGTAGTGGTTTCACAATTAGTGGATCCACCTATCTCTCAGAATATAGCATCTCCTCCACAAGGGACTACTGAGTCCGGACAACCGGCTCAAGTTGGTTTGGCAGAAGCAACGTCTGCTCCAGCAAAATCCCTTTCAGTGGTTCCACTCAAGAAACAAATTTTCGTTTCTCGGCTTTCCCCTGATCAAACATCTTCTGATGTATTGTCTTATATACAAGACAAAACTAAAGCCGATTGTAATAGTGTAAAGGTGGAAAAGTTTAAGTTTTCTTATGCTAGTTACTTGGTCCACTGAGGATGGATCGAATGTCTTACTACCTATAGCACAGCATGATTTTATTGATGGCCTGCTTGACATATCTCTATCTCAAGTAAACCATGTTCGAAATTCATTAGGTCGCCTACTTGATTTGTGTTTTGTATCAAATCCTGAAGGTGTGTTTCTGTCCAGAGTAGCACCACTCACGCAACCTGAAGATCCATATCACCCAACATTCGAACTTTCATTTGATACGGGTAGAGTTATAGAAGAAAAATCAGAAAAATCCAAACGAATACATTGTTTTCGCAAGGCAGACTTTCTGAGGCTAAATAATTTTATTTCTGGCTTTAATTGGTCTGATCTTTACCTATGCAGTTAATGTTTTTTACACTGCAATAAACTCATTTTTTAATTCCTGTGTTCCGTGGTACTATCCGTCAAATTCCAATAAATCACCTTGGTTTAGCAAAGAGTTGACACACTTAAGAAATGTAAAGTCCAGACTTTTTAGGAAATATAAAAATACCGGTTCTCAATCTGTTTTTACTAGATATTTAAGTGCTCGGTCAAGATTTACCGTGCTTAATGCTCAGTGTTATAACAGTTACTTAAACCGTTGTAAGGTCCAGTTCTCTCAGGACCCGAAACAGTTTTATAATTTTGTTAACACCAAGCGTAAATCTAATTCCTTTCCTTCCTCGCTATCGTTCGAAAACATGACGGCAACCACAGATCAGGCAATAGCCGATTTATTTGCCCAATTTTTCAAACGACTTACTCTACTTTAGATTATTCATCACAGCCTTATTCTTATAACATATCCAAGTCAAACCTCATATTCTGTCCCATTTTAACAGAAAGCTCTCTTCTTTTGGATCTTCTTCGTATTAAACCTGTTTATTCGCCAGGGCCCGATGGTATTCCTGGGTGCGTGCTTAGGTATTGCGCTAAGGCCCTGTGCAAACCTCTTCACAAGTTGTTTACCTTATCTATAGAAACCTCCCAATTCCCAAATATTTGGAAGGAATCATTTGTTATTCCTCTTTTCAAAAAAGGTAACAAGTTAGAAGCCAGTAACTACAGAGGTATTTCTAAGTTGTCAGCTATTCCTAAGCTTTTTGAAAAATTATTACTCCTCATTTGCAGCACCTTTGCAGATCAATCATTTCTCCGTGTCAACACGGATTTATTAAACGTAGATCCACAATCACAAACCTTCTAGCTCACTTCATTAGTGATAAATGGCTTCAATAGTAGTTTTCAAACAGACGTCATTTACACTGACTTTAGTAAAGCATTTGACTCTGTAAATCACTTACTTCTCATTCAAAAACTTGACCTTTTAGGTTTTTCAGTTGATCTGCTTAAATGGATTTCAAGTTATCTGAATGGCAGGTCACAAAGGGTCCTTTTTAAAAATTCAATTTCTGAAATTCTCCGTGTTACCTCCGGTGTCCCACAAGGGAGCCATCTGGGTCCGTTACTTTTTACATTATTTATTAATGATCTTCCCTCAATTATAAGTCATTCTCGCGTACTTATGTACGCAGATGATGTTAAGTTGTGCCTGCAGTATAAGGACATTTCCTGCCATTTAGACTTGCAATCCGATCTAGATAATTTTCAAAACTGGTGCCGAGATAATTTACTAAATTTAAACGGTTCCAAGTGCAAGCTGATGACTTTTTATCGGGCCAATCCGATATACGCGACCTACACGTTAAGTGGCAGCTCATTGGATAGAATAACTCTTGTAAACGATCTTGGCGTTCTCTTGGACCCCAAACTAAAATTTTCTAATCACATTTCGTCCATGGTTAATAAAGCCAGAGGAGTGCTTGGATTTATTAAAAGGTGGTCAAAAGAATTCGATGATCCTTATTTGACTAAAACTTTATATAATTCGCTAGTCCGTCCGATTCTGGAGTATGGGTCTCCCGTCTGGAGTCCACAATACGGAATACATATTGGTCGTATTGAATCTGTACAAAAAAACTTCCTTCTTTTTGCTTTACGGCGCCTAAACTGGGATGCAAATCTTATCTTACCTTCTTATTCTAGTAGACTTCTTTTGATTAATTTACCATCCCTAGCCAACCGTAGAACGATGCTTGGTACTATCTTTATTTATAACCTTATACATGGTGATATTGACTGCCCCGACTTGTTAAGTCGGCTAAACTTTTCTGTGCCAAGTAGATTAACCAGAAATTATATTCCCCTAACTTTAAATCATTGTAGATCTAACTATGCCTTGCATGAGCCTTTCAGAGTATTATGTTCTGACTATAATAGACTTTTTCCTGTAATATCAAATCTTGACTCTCTGCCGCTCCTAAAACGACTAATACTTGCTTCATTGGCACAAGATTGATCTAACTATTACTTTTTTCCCCGGACCTTTACCTTTATTTTCCTATCTCGCGTCTTTCTTATCGCGAATCGTGCCGTACGATACACGGCTGCGCCCCTCGGTCGGTTGGGCGGGTAAGTGGGCCGTGGGACTCCGCGAAAAAAAAAAACGGACAATATTTAGTTTAAAACGGACGAAAAACAAACGTTATATGTTAATTGTCATTATCAAATACACAATTGATCGAACCTGGCTCATCCTATCAGCCTGCAGACAAACAGACTGAAGCTGATTTTCATGTAAAAAATGCACAGTTATTGTTAAAAAGATCTAGTTGAATTCGTGATAGTTACAGCATCACATGTAAAGGCAAAGTTTTCGACTTCTTTAAAACCCCTCTTCACCCTCTCTACACAATCTGTGTATTTTTCGGATATCAAATTTGTAACCTAAAAACAAATTTAAAATTTAAATGACTAATATTTTATTCAATCTTATTGAAGAGTTCATGAAGCAAGATCTTTAGCTCATCTATTTCTACACAAACTAGTCTTTGTCTTGAAGTTATAGAGTTAGAATCCACCAACACAAAACATTTAAATATATATCCTTTAACATTTACATTATCAATATTTAGAACTAGACTGACAATGGTCATGCCTTTATATACATACTTAAAGTTGCAATTTTAAATACATAAATAATGAATAGTATTGACTTGGCATTTCTTGAAACACAAGACAACGAATATATAAAAATACATACAGAAATAAATGTACATATTTATAAATTCAGAAAGAGAGCACATACCTTCCATCGACTCGTCAATTTGTAATGGGGAACGCACGGTTTAACAAAGTTTAACAAAGTAACGGGCATATAATCTTTGCAGATCATATGGATCAACGAATCGGTAATTTTTCGGTCTTTTGCAGAAAATTTGGCAAACAACATTTTTTAAATATTAGACATAAATTTAGTTTGAGTCATTGAGCCATTTTTTTCCTCACCGTTTTTATTTGCTGCACCCAAAAAAGCTCCTTGTATGCTCGGTTGGTCACCACCTTCACCTTTGGTGGTTTTCTGAAATATACAACACATTACATTTTAAATTTTTATCGTAATAACAAAAAAATATGTCTTTTTACACATATAAGCATATCATACACCGGTAAATTTCGCGGAAAATAACGCACACACTGTATGTGTAGTTATAAGTGTATATGTGTAAAAAAAACATGCACCGGTAAATTTCGCGGGAAAGAACGCAACACAGAGAAATTTACATTCCGACATATTCCATTTACTTACCTTTGAACACTTCAAAAAAGCATCTTGGTGCTTATTTTTAAGGTGGGATAAAAAATTTGTTGTGTTTCCACTGGTTTTAAACACTTTCAGGCACAATGTGCACTGCGCTGAAGTAGCTTTTAGGTCTGTGTAATACTCTTTCATAGAGTAAGAAACTGTATAGAGGTTTCATTTGCTCTGCCCGGGCCTCTGCCAAAGCTCTGCTGAGAGCTAACTTCTTCTAATTTCGGTTTCTCACCACCTCAAACATGTGCGAAGCACAAGCAATAGTATGGGTAGTTTTCGCACCTATCCTTAGAAATAAGAGCGAGCAGTGCAGCAATAAGAATTCACCATGGGCATGGATTCAAGCTCGATTCGAACAAGTGAAAAACTCTCTTTTTTTCCGTTTTTTCCCTAAGTGGCATCACTGGCAAAGTCACTCGAGAGCGCGGGCAGAGCAAATGAAACCCCTATATAGTTTCTTACTCTATGTCAAAAGTAAGCCAAAAACTAGAGGTGGACCAGGTCAGCTGTTGTCACCATTCACACGGCACGATCAGACCACCGCAGAAGTGTGACTGTTAAAAGAGTTCGTGTTGTAGCAGCTAGCTTATTTTTCGCCAAACCATTTTTATTAAATTCTAACTGCCTAAACATGCCACAACCGCCAGCAAAGAGAACCAGGGAAAAAACTTCCACTGAGTTAAGTTCTCCAACAGATGGGCTTTGGAAAAAAAACAAGAGAGAGCGCTATAGTCGAGTGCCTCGACTATTAGATACCCGTTACTCAGCTAAACAACTTAATATAAATATGCCTTCTTGTATGTTTTTCGCCGCTCGAATTAGCTCCCGATTTTTATGTTAAAATCGGTATCCAGGGAACACCTCCAATTTGGCTAACTTGATTTGATTTGCATAGTTCTTGGGATATATGTAGTTCGGTATTGACAAATGAAAACCATCGCAATTTCCTTTAATAGAAATCCTTATCGAGAATTAACGTTGACTCTGTTAAGCACCTTGGCCAGCTGTTCCAAAGTCATCCGTTAGATGGCGCTATTGTGCAATGAAAGGCGGAAATGTAGGCGCTAGCCAGGCTTAAGTGTTTAATGGGTTTTTGGGCGTTAGAGTGGGCGTGGCAAACTTTTATTTGGCCAATCGATAGGTATTGACGAAACAAATACATATCAAAAAAATTTTTCATAATAGCATCAAAACTGTGGCCACAGCTTGTGGCTTGCGGGCGTCAGAGGGGGCGTGGCACCATTTTGAAACAAACTTGCGCTGCGTAGGAACTCCTAAAATCTACATGCAAAATGCCAATCTTCTAGCTTTTATAGTTTCCGAGATCTCAGCGTTCATACGGACGGACAGACGGACAGACGGACATGGCTAGATCGACTCGGCTAGTGATCCTGAACAAGAATATATATACTTTATAGGGTCGGAAACGCTTCCTTCTACCTGTTACATACTTTTGCACGAATATAATATACCCTTTTACTCTACGAGTAACGGGTATAATAAGCCAGAAGTTTGCTGAGCAAACTGATTTCTTTAAAAACCATATGGCTGAACTGGAGACTCGCATTACGACCAAAATTACTGTTACGCTGGACGCTATTCACAGTGATATGTCGGAAATCATGAAGAGAGTTGAGCCATAGAGTAAGAAACTATATAGAGGTTTCATTTGCTCCGCCCGGGCCTCTGCCAAAGCTCTGCTGAGATCCATGTTCGAAGCTGACTTCTTCTAACTTCGGTTTCTCACCACTTTTAACATGTGCGAAGCATAAGCAATAGTATGGGGAGTTCTCGCACCTATCCTTGGGAATACGAGCGACCAGTGCAGCAATAAGAATTTACCTTGGGCATGGATTCAAGCTCGATTCGAACAAATGAAAAACTCTCTTTTTTTCCGTTTTTCCCCTACGTGGCATCACTGGCAAAGTCACTCGAGAGCGCGGGCAGAGCAAATGAAACTTCTATATAGTTCATTACTCTATGCTGCGACTGAACAAACGAACTCGCGCAATGAGCGATCAAGCACTGCGCTCCACTCCACATGGCGCAAGGCTCCCATGATGTCCACGAAGATCCCGAGAACATATTCCGCGCGGCTATCGGCGACTGTTCTCTTGACGTGCCTCCAGGCATCCTCCACGCAGCGTCCGGGTGTAAGGCCGAACTGCCACCTGCAGCCATCCGGTAGCACCTCCTTCAGCACCTCCTTCAGTATCACTCTCGGATGCTTCCACTCGGTAGGAAAGTGTCCTTCCGAAAGGCAGCGAGAGTACAGCTTGGATACGGATACGGTAGACGTGCCCCCACGGATCATTATTGTGCTGCCCCACGAGCTTCCTGTAGCCTACGCCTCAGTCTCCTGACCTCTTGGCGCTTGGTACTCAGCTCAGGATTCCACCATATTACCTTTCCTCAGGTATTCGGTCGTCTGCGTCCTAGCACTCTATCGCACACATCGTAGACAATTGAGCGTAGACCAGAGACTTGGTCGTCCAACGGCGATTTCTCCCGCTCCGTTATCGTCCCGGTTGCTCCTCTGATCTCGTCACCGAATCTCCGCCAACAAGCATTGGAGAGCTTCCATTGCGGTACAGGAGCTGTTCTCTCAACTGCACCGCTCAGGATCGGGGTAACCACAACACTAATGATGTTATGGTCACTCAGTTCCCATGGTTCAACTCTTAAATCGTATGTAGCCCACATACATGCCGCTTCGTTGGCGAAAGTCACTTCGATTCACTTTGGGCTCTCAGCTCGTGGTGATTAGCTGAGTTGAGCACGCCGGCACAGCTTCCTACAACCCACTCGGCTAGCAGCGCTTCGTCGATTCAAGCTAGTCCCAGTGTTTTCTGGGATCTTGTTGAACCACATAGGGGATACTGCATTGGCGTACAGGCCCAGGATGGCGGGTTTTCTGCTGGCCAGCAGCAGCACCTCATCCAGGTATCCGATGTTCGGCTCTAGCTCCACTCCAAATTGGCCGTAAACGGAGGTCAAGAAGATCGTGCCATATCTTCCGGTGACCTTCACGCTTACACCAAATGCCGTTGTCAAGGGAATGATGGGCATGCAGATGGCATCTTGGTCGTCCACAACGATGGCTGCCTTGCTCCTCGCCTCAGGGAAAGCGGGCCGCTTTCTCGGATATATCCGCGAAAGCATATATTAATCCCTGAGGGCAGCCCTTTACGACGGCAGTCCACCTGGTTGGTGCACCTCGCTGCGTTGTGGCCGGCCTGTCCGCACGGCATTTCTCGATCTTTTGGTCGAAACCCACGCATCTGTGGCAAGCGTACGTCCGAACCTGGGACCTGCATCGGTACGAAAACCGAAAACCATTTTACGTAGACCCGGTCTACGTCTAGAATGGTCTGCGCGTCGTCACTCACCTCCAGAGTCACGTTAATGGTAGCTCCATTGGCGGCCGACCGGGGCTTCGTCGTCAGGTGCACCGACTTCTGAAAGTCCTTCAGGGGCATCTCCTCGAAGTTCTTTTCGTAGAGCTCCATCACGAACTCCTCTGGTCCAATAGACGTGTCCAGCTCGAACACCGTTACATTCGCCTTCTTCGCCACCTTAAGACCAACCTTGACGAACTTGGCCAGCTCGACTTGCGACGGCGTGAGAATAAACGCACTTCCTCGCTTTAGTTCTTGCACATCGTGCACCCTTACGCCCAGGGTTGAAGTCACCTCCTTACGGATTTTTTCCGCAATCTCCCTTCCGGAAAGCGCAGGGTCGTCGCCTGCCACGACGGCGGACCAGGTCTCTCGGACTTTCACCCGCGGTGCGACTATGGGAGTGAAGAGGGATGCTGCGAGGTTCGCGCCCCGAGCAGCAGTGGCAGCGTAGGATGCAACTGGTGCGACTGGAGCCACCGAAGCGGCCGGTGGTGGCATCGTCAGACGGCCTTCCAGCTCCCCACAGCTAAGCATCAACGCTACAACTAGCTCGTCGTAGCGGATCAGCGACTCCAACAGTCAGTTTCTTGACTCACCAATGATGAGCTCGACTAAGACGGCAACATGCCCGTCGGCTACCAGCCTTCCCGCGTTGGGGTAAGACGCCTTCTACCGGATATTTCTCGTACGACTCACCAGTATCCCAGACACACACCAGTTAGCAAGATCACAACTCCGGATCTAGTGAGTACACACACCACAGTACTACAGCCGTAGCTCTCTCAGAGAGCGGACGTGGGCACACGAGTGTGGAAATTTTCCAATATTAAATTGTCAATTTTCCGCGACCGATCGCACTTCCGCACGTGAAAAACACCTCTGCGTACACAATAAGTGTAGCACTACCGACCAGTGCTGCCAGAAACTCCCAAGCAGAAATTGCTAGATTGTGAAAAAAAGGTGCTAGAAATTGCAAAAAATACCACGGCGCGCTCCGAAGCAATAGTTATGCTCAGGCAGCATATAGAGACTACGAATGAGGTCGAAGTGTGCGAGCCGTTGAAGTATTGGATGGTAGGGTTGGTAAAAAAAATCGATGGTCGAAAAATTTAGCAAACATCGATGATTCTGGGCCCCCATCGATACTATCGTTTCAGAAAAAGAATATTTTTTCTAAGTATTTGAACAAAAAATTAGTATATTGTGGTATGTGAGTCAAATTAGCGTCGGTGACTTAGTGTCGATGGCGGAACGGTGGAATGTGTAACATTCTTGCTATTTAAGCACCTAATTGAAAACTTTTAGAGGCAAAAATATTAAGAAAAGACAATCCAAACTATATATGTAAGATTTAAGCATATTGGAGGTCTGGAAGTATTTCAAAAATGCATTTGAAAAATCGACTCCCCATACTTTGGAGAATATCTCAATTCACAGAGCGTGTGCCAAGTTGCACGCTACATCAGCTTAAAGGACGTTACTCCAAGAATATAAACATTAAATTTTATAAAAATTAAACCCACAGTTTTTTAGAAAATTGCTTTACAGTGGGCAAGCGTCTGAATCAGCCCATACAAAAAAAGGACTACAAAATTTAATTGGAAATAAAGTCCTTCACAGAGCGTGTGCCAAAATGCCGTGTATATAGACGTATGTAGGGATGTTTTAGTAATGTTTCTGGAAAATTTGATAAGCAAATTTCCCACAGTTTTTGAGAAAATCGCATTACAGTTTGCGTAGTTTAAAGGGATATACAAGTGCCGCCCACTCTATTACTTGAACCAATCGTTAGCCATTGCATGAACCAACTTATTTTCTGTTGTTTAAAATACCAATCGACGCTAACCTTTGAAAAATTCCTACGCCCCTTACAGAGCGTGTGCCAAGTCAGGAGATATTTAAAAAAATTGATAGGCAATCGAATTAAATTTGAGGAAAGTTTCAATCAATTTGAACCCACAGTTTTCTTGAAATCAATACTTTCACATGATCACGTCAAACGTGAGCCGTTCCAGACAGCAACCATCACAAAATTGACCCGTTCATGACAGCAACCGTCAAAAAATACCAATTCGACGGTAACTTTTAAAAAATTTCTACGGCCCTCACAGAACGTGTGCCAAATCGGGAGGTATTTCAAAAAATTGATATGCAATCGAACTAACTTCGAGGAAAGTTTCAATCATTTTGAACCCACAGTTTCCTTGGAATTAAAATTTGTTAAGTGAAAGGCCACACGACAGCATTTCCAAGACACTTACCACTGTGAATCATCGATAGTTATTCGATATTTAGACAATTGACGCAAGGTGCGCAGCCCTCGTTTGACTTTGCGGGTCTTGCAACACAAGATTTTTGACTTTCAACTGAAAATGAACAGCCAAAATAAAAAGAAGGATGAAAGCACTAACCATACAACATATAGACTGGTCATTTCATACAACGAATTTGGTCACAAAATTTTTCAATCGGGGGGCCCCAATGCTGGAATCGGCAGGCCCCGACACTTCGTGTGCCTTCGGGTTTTTTCGCTCTCGTTCTAATTCTTATTTTGACGCTCGCGCTCGAGTTCGGTCGTTCAGTCGCAGAGACGCGCATTTTGAAGAAGGTTGGCCTGCGCTTGAATTGGGCTTTGTATGTATGCGTGTTCATGCATTCTCATACAGGGGTGCATGTGTGCGATCATTTCATTTCGATGCAGCAAGAATATTTTGTCTTTTGCTACTTTTCAGACTTGGTACCCTAACAATATGGGCGTATTCACTATTGGGTTAATGATAAAAATAAGAATATTATATGTTACAGTATATCGTCGGTAGGGTATGCAGGCACCATCCGCTCGCAGAACAACAACCAAAGCTGATTTGGTTTGAAGTTTTCTGAACCACTTAAAAGCAGTCGGTGTTTTTTGTGACTCCGACTGCGATATGCCCTGTTCGTATCTCAGTAGATTGATTTCTATTTATTGGTATACATGCATATAAGAAAAACATTTTACTGCTACCACTGATATGAATTTGCAAACCAAAATTAAATTTATGCTGAAATATTAAAAAATATACTGTAACATATAATATTCTTATTTTGATCATTAACCAAATAGTGAATACGCCCATATTGTTAGGGTACCAAGTCTGAAAAGTAGCAAAAGACAAAATATTCTTGCTGCATCGAAATGAAATGATCGCACACATGCACCCCTGTATGAGAATGCATGAACACGCATACATACAAAGCCCAATTCAAGCGCAGGCCAACCTTCTTCAAAATGCGCGTCTCTGCGACTGAACGACCGAACTCGAGCGCGAGCGTCAAAATAAGAATTAGAACGAGAGCAAAAAAACCCGAAGGCACACGAAGTGTCGGGGCCTGCCGATTCCAGCATTGGGGCCCCCCGATTGAAAAATTTTGTGACCAAATTCGTTGTATGAAATGACCACTCTATATGTTGTATGGTTAGTGATGAAAGCCAGGGGAGGAAGAAGGAGGAAGGCCCGGAAACAACACAAATATTGAAATTTGAAAGATGCTCGGTAAGAATATTATTGTATATACATATAAACAAAGATATTAATAATTAATATTTTTGCAGAACTTCACATTAAATTTTGGGTGCGCTCTGAAGAGGAAAGATGAAAGGTCATCTTCGCCCTCCCCCCGCCGCCGGAACAAGAACCCCGCCAAAACGTCGATGAGTCAGTCAAAAACTTGAGCCTGGATGATGAAGCGCCGGGCCCCAGCACAAAATAATATTTTGTTAAAAATTTAAATAACAATAAAATATAAATAAATACATATCTTGGAATTACTTGTTCTTATTATAGCCTCAGCTAAAAAACAAATTTATATTTTGTTAAAATATACATAAATAAATACATTGTCTTGGAACTACTTGAATTGTGGAAACCGTTGTCTTATTTGGTGGGTATCGAAGCTGATTCCATACTTCCTAGAAGGCGACCTATTCCTAGAATCCAAAGTGCTCGGTCTCTCTGAAGAGCGAGACCGCAATATTAGCGAGATGGTGTTGCCAGACCTTTTGAAGCCCGGCATAAATAAAATAAACAAACGTTTTTGAAATACACCATTTTAGAGGGTATGCAAATTTCGTTGAATATTAACATTTCTGGATTTATTTTTGGGATAAGCTTAACATTGGTAAGTTTTTGAAATACATCATTTTAAAGGGTATTCAAATTTCTTTTAATATTAACAATTCTTGAAATTTTTTTGGGGATTAGCTCAACATTGGTAATTTCTAACTAGTTTAATTACAATTTTTAAAAATAAACAAACGTTTGCAAAAATATCGAAGTTTTTGAAATACATCATTTTAGTGGCTAATTTCGTTGATTATTGATCGCAATGTGGCCAGTCTTCATGGAAATGATCTGTAAGACGGAAATCAAGTTAGTAAACAACCAAGAGTTAAAATGATTCTTACCATCCTCGAGCTCCATGGTGATTTTTTCACGTAAACTGTGATGAAAAGCTATTCCTAGTTCCTAGAGTTGTTCTTCTCGTCGATGAATTTATAGTTACCAAACTCTGAGATGGCGGTGAAAAAAATAGATGTTAATAATCGTTTTATGTTTTATACAATTAAATACTTAAGTTTACAATTTCCAAATGAGGGCAATTCTTTTGAGAGATATCGTGATAATTTTTTTTTTTAAGCCTATCGTGTCAAAGATAAGTCAAATCAACACAAATGCAAGGAGATATATCTCAAACAAATACAAAGTGGATGGTAAAGATATTCAGAGACACAAATCAGCACAACTGCTCTCAACATTGCAATTGATTTAAGCTATAAAAAGGCATCAGAGAAGTGGGTGAAGACTTTGGCGAGCACAGTTGGTCAGGAACGCCCGTAGGGTCGGCTCAACATTTCTAACGTTCTCAGCCATTTGAGTCTGCATTCCTCTTCTCTATTGCTTCGTATATAGAACAAATAATATATTTATTTGCGATTTTATAGATTTTAAATTTGCATTGCCTGCAAATGGTTCGCCCACATTTGATGCACATCTCTTCATCATCAAGGGTGTTCGATTTGCAGCAATGCAAACATATATTAGCTAAGGAATCTCCATAACTAATAAATTTTCCAAAAATGTGTTTTCTATACAAAAAGCTGGTTGCAAATTTGTCATTGGAATGTCCTCCATGTAACATTTAGCGAATTGCAAAACAATTAAACGTATCAGTTTGAATATCGTGCTCTATCGACACGCTTGTAAGTTTTCTTTTACTTATGCGGCTTAGTATATTATTGTAATAATTTATAAACTTTTTCGCATTTTTGGTGTTTCCAAAAGGATCTAAGAATATAAATTGTTGCTTAAAAATGTCTACAATTAAAACACAAAAATGATCATGAGGAACAATTAAATGGCGGCCTCCTTCTTCATAGACTGATTCATGTAATTAGCGATCGGTCGCGCACGCGGACAAAATAAGTAAAGAGAACACGTGTGAAAGAAAACGCGGTCGGTGGGAAATAAGGTTAGTGAATCAGTGTAATCGGCGCAGTAAACACAGGGACGATTTAAAACAACGAGTTAAACTGAGTGAACTCGTACGAAAAGAAACGTCAAGCCGGATTGTTATACATTTTATTTTTTACCCCGTACCCCTTTGTTCCCCGAGTGATTCAGGCCATTAGTGACTGATGACCCAATTGGAAGCGGTAAATTATTTGCACCATATACATACACGTTATCCCGATCTTCTGAATTTCATCCACTAACCTGCCTGCGTAGTGAGGCGGAAGATCCCCTCATTCTCCTACTTAATCCCCCCCCCGCGAAGTGGCAGATCCCTTCGTACCCTACTAACCCCCGCAGCGAGACGGAAGATCCTCTCACGCATCCTCCTCTAATACCCTACCGCGCAGTGGCAGATCCCTTCGTACCCTACTAACCCCCGCGGTGAGACCGAAGATCCTCTCACTGGCCCCATTAGCGGAAAGGCAGATCCTTCCGACTAATCAAACTTGCTTTCAGCCGGTCAACCACGATAGAATCCGGCTGCGGCCTCGCCCGAAGGTCCAGCACGTGGGATTCTTGACCCCTCGAACCACGTATCTCGGCCAACCACGATAGAATCCGGCTGCGGCCTCGCTCGAAGGTCCAGCCCGTGGGATTCTTGACCCCTCGAATCGCATACTTCGGTCAACCACGATAGAATCCGGCTGCGGCCTCGCCTGAAGGTCCAGCCCGTGGGATTCTTGACCCCTCGAACCACGTATCTCGGCCAACCACGATAGAATCCGGCTGCGGCCTCGCTCGAAGGTCCAGCCCGTGGAATTTTACGTCCCGGAAGGACTTGGTGTTCTGGTGTTATCGTACCCTCGAAGGTCCTGGAACACCCCCCACCCCTCGAGCGAATACGCGTAGAATCTTCGGGATAATTGATCAAAAATCATCGTTCGTTACGCGAACATTATTCTCTAGCCCTATGTCTCAGTGACTTTACAAATTTCTTGTAAAAGAACCTCTGGATTCGACTGAGAGTTATATCCTGACCAGAGAGCATCCTTACACCATAATCATTAATTTGACATGGAACATTTATTGTTGTCACATCTTCATTATAAACGAGGACGGAAGCTAACTTCGGCAAGCCGAAGTTTTAATACCCTTGCAGACTTAGCCGAAATTGCTAAAATTGAAAAAGTAGCGAAAAAAATAAGAAATGTGTAAAATAAACCCGAAGTCTTCTTAATACAAATGCCAAAGAACAAATTTCCAAAAACTGTTTCGGGAGTCACCACACTCCCCCATCAGCGATCTTATTAATCCAATGAGAAATGGTAGATCGGACAGTTTTGTACCTGTCAAGAGTATTAATCCTCTTTATTTTATATACCATATGAACTTTCCGTGGGTTTTTCGTTACATTGTACGCCAAGTTCCAAGACCTTGTATTAAATATAATACTGTTATTTACAGCTGGCTTAACAGCTTACTTACATTCTAATGATATTAAAGGCAGTGTACGTATATTAAACTATTTTAAAGTTATATTTTAAATAACTTGTAGAATAATATTAATTTGATTAACAGTTAAACTTTAACTTTTAAAGTTCCATCTCCTTGTTCTAAATTTATACGCTAATATTAAATATATTATTATATGCTTCTCAACCTTTTAAATATGTACATAGGTAATGTTACATACTTTACATAGAGTAATGGAATAGATATACATTCCATCCCCGTTATCTTGTGCACTGCAAATTTGCATTTCCTTTTTGACTAGTTCGTCGATTAAAAATAATAATTAAAAATAATTCCAAAAGTTTCCGAATCCTTGTTCTAGATTTCTACACCACACTTTAAGTTATATTTTATATAACTTGTTAAGTAAAAATATTTGGTTTATTCATATAATATTTCTCTACTTACTAATTATATTTTATATATATAGCCTAAGTAGAGAAAAATTCCGTAGTGATGACTGTAAGGAGTCTCATACACGAAAGCTCTTGGTAAAGAAAAATTTGAAAATGCCCAATCTATGCTCGTGTTTTGTTTCGTTGTTGAAACTTGTTCCAAAAGTGCAGTGAAGTCTAGTTCATTTAGCTTCCTTTCCAATACGGCTTCACTTTTATTAGATTTTTGAACACGCCACACAAGGATGGACCTTGTTTAGGTGTAGTGGAGCTACCAGCTGCAAGAAATGCAGTGTCATCTGCATATGTGGCCACGAGCAACTGGGTTTGGAAGATCCGAAGTGTAAATTGTATACAGGACCGGACCAAGGACACGAATATCAACAGCAAATTCTCTATTATCTAAGAACGATACTGTGAGATTCCAGAGCTTTTCAGGCAAAAGCAGCATTAGCTTGTAGAACAGTCCTTCATGCCAAACCCTGTCAAAGGCCTGTCGAACGTCAAGAAAAACGGCTGAGCAGTATTTGTGGTCTTCCAAAGCCCCCAGAACATAGTTAATTACTCTGTGTACTTGCTCGATAGCACTATGGCGACTACGGAATCCAAACTGGTGGTTCGGAAGTGCGTCTTCAAAGGCGTTAATAGCTAGAAGTCTACTAAGCATGATCCGCTCAAAAATCTTGGAGAAAGTGGACAGCAAACTAAGCGACCTATAAAATTCCTTTTTTGCCACCATTGTGACTAATGCTCGTTTCCAAGGTGATGGAAAATAACCAAGGTCCAGGCAAGTATTAAATAGGAGACAGAGCTGTGCAATGACAGAGCTAGGCAGAGCCTTTGCAACTTTGCCATCAATCGCGTCCATGCCAGGAGCTTTAGTAGTAATCAGTCGCTTTATATGACCACGTACCTCATCTTCGTCTACTGGACGGACAGTAACAGGAGGGCCAAATGAAAGACCTAACCTAGAGATTGTAGTCTGGACTTCTTCGCTTGTTGCAAATTCAAATGGTGTAAAGCGATTTTCAAGATCATCAGCAAATACTTCAGCAAAAATAAACAAACGTTTGCAAAAATATCGAAGTTTTTGAAATACATCATTTTAGTGGCTAATTTCGTTGATTATTGATCGCAATGTGGCCAGTCTTCATGGAAATGATCTGTAAGACGGAAATCAAGTTAGTAAACAACCAAGAGTTAAAATGATTCTTACCATCCTCGAGCTCCATGGTGATTTTTTCACGTAAACTGTGATGAAAAGCTATTCCTAGTTCCTAGAGTTGTTCTTCTCGTCGATGAATTTATAGTTACCAAACTCTGAGATGGCGGTGAAAAAAATAGATGTTAATAATCGTTTTATGTTTTATACAATTAAATACTTAAGTTTACAATTTCCAAATGAGGGCAATTCTTTTGAGAGATATCGTGATAATTTTTTTTTTTAAGCCTATCGTGTCAAAGATAAGTCAAATCAACACAAATGCAAGGAGATATATCTCAAACAAATACAAAGTGGATGGTAAAGATATTCAGAGACACAAATCAGCACAACTGCTCTCAACATTGCAATTGATTTAAGCTATAAAAAGGCATCAGAGAAGTGGGTGAAGACTTTGGCGAGCACAGTTGGTCAGGAACGCCCGTAGGGTCGGCTCAACATTTCTAACGTTCTCAGCCATTTGAGTCTGCATTCCTCTTCTCTATTGCTTCGTATATAGAACAAATAATATATTTATTTGCGATTTTATAGATTTTAAATTTGCATTGCCTGCAAATGGTTCGCCCACATTTGATGCACATCTCTTCATCATCAAGGGTGTTCGATTTGCAGCAATGCAAACATATATTAGCTAAGGAATCTCCATAACTAATAAATTTTCCAAAAATGTGTTTTCTAAACAAAAAAGCTGGTTGCAAATTTGTCATTGGAATGTCCTCCATGTAACATTTAGCGAATTGCAAAACAATTAAACGTATCAGTTTGAATATCGTGCTCTATCGACACGCTTGTAAGTTTTCTTTTACTTATGCGGCTTAGTATATTATTGTAATAATTTATAAACTTTTTCGCATTTTTGGTGTTTCCAAAAGGATCTAAGAATATAAATTGTTGCTTAAAAATGTCTACAATTAAAACACAAAAATGATCATGAGGAACAATTAAATGGCGGCCTCCTTCTTCATAGACTGATTCATGTAATTAGCGATCGGTCGCGCACGCGGACAAAATAAGTAAAGAGAACACGTGTGAAAGAAAACGCGGTCGGTGGGAAATAAGGTTAGTGAATCAGTGTAATCGGCGCAGTAAACACAGGGACGATTTAAAACAATGAGTTAAACTGAGTGAACTCGTACGAAAAGAAACGTCAAGCCGGATTGTTATACATTTTATTTTTTACCCCGTACCCCTTTGTTCCCCGAGTGATTCAGGCCATTAGTGACTGATGACCCAATTGGAAGCGATAAATTATTTGCACCATATACATACACGTTATCCCGATCTTCTGAATTTCATCCACTAACCTGCCTGCGTAGTGAGGCGGAAGATCCCCTCATTCTCCTTAATCCCCCCCCCCGAAGTGGCAGATCCCTTCGTACCCTACTAACCCCCGCAGCGAGACGGAAGATCCTCTCACGCATCCTCCTCTAATACCCTACCGCGCAGTGGCAGATCCCTTCGTACCCTACTAACCCCCGCGGTGAGACCGAAGATCCTCTCACTGGCCCCATTAGCGGAAAGGCAGATCCTTCCGACTAATCAAACTTGCTTTCAGCCGGTCAACCACGATAGAATCCGGCTGCGGCCTCGCCCGAAGGTCCAGCACGTGGGATTCTTGACCCCTCGAACCACGTATCTCGGCCAACCACGATAGAATCCGGCTGCGGCCTCGCTCGAAGGTCCAGCCCGTGGGATTCTTGACCCCTCGAATCGCATACTTCGGTCAACCACGATAGAATCCGGCTGCGGCCTCGCCTGAAGGTCCAGCCCGTGGGATTCTTGACCCCTCGAACCACGTATCTCGGCCAACCACGATAGAATCCGGCTGCGGCCTCGCTCGAAGGTCCAGCCCGTGGAATTTTACGTCCCGGAAGGACTTGGTGTTCTGGTGTTATCGTACCCTCGAAGGTCCTGGAACACCCCCACCCCTCGAGCGAATACGCGTAGAATCTTCGGGATAATTGATCAAAAATCATCGTTCGTTACGCGAACATTATTCTCTAGCCCTATGTCTCAGTGACTTTACAAATTTCTTGTAAAAGAACCTCTGGATTCGACTGAGAGTTATATCCTGACCAGAGAGCATCCTTACACCATAATCATTAATTTGACATGGAACATTTATTGTTGTCACATCTTCATTATAAACGAGGACGGAAGCTAACTTCGGCAAGCCGAAGTTTTAATACCCTTGCAGACTTAGCCGAAATTGCTAAAATTGAAAAAGTAGCGAAAAAAATAAGAAATGTGTAAAATAAACCCGAAGTCTTCTTAATACAAATGCCAAAGAACAAATTTCCAAAAACTGTTTCGGGAGTCACCACACTCCCCCATCAGCGATCTTATTAATCCAATGAGAAATGGTAGATCGGACAGTTTTGTACCTGTCAAGAGTATTAATCCTCTTTATTTTATATACCATATGAACTTTCCGTGGGTTTTTCGTTACATTGTACGCCAAGTTCCAAGACCTTGTATTAAATATAATACTGTTATTTACAGCTGGCTTAACAGCTTACTTACATTCTAATGATATTAAAGGCAGTGTACGTATATTAAACTATTTTAAAGTTATATTTTAAATAACTTGTAGAATAATATTAATTTGATTAACAGTTAAACTTTAACTTTTAAAGTTCCATCTCCTTGTTCTAAATTTATACGCTAATATTAAATATATTATTATATGCTTCTCAACCTTTTAAATATGTACATAGGTAATGTTACATACTTTACATAGAGTAATGGAATAGATATACATTCCATCCCCGTTATCTTGTGCACTGCAAATTTGCATTTCCTTTTGACTAGTTCGTCGATTAAAAATAATAATTAAAAATAATTCCAAAAGTTTCCGAATCCTTGTTCTAGATTTCTACACCACACTTTAAGTTATATTTTATATAACTTGTTAAGTAAAAATATTTGGTTTATTCATATAATATTTCTCTACTTACTAATTATATTTTATATATTTAGCCTAAGTAGAGAAAAATTCCGTAGTGATGACTGTAAGGAGTCTCATACACGAAAGCTCTTGGTAAAGAAAAATTTGAAAATGCCCAATCTATGCTCGTGTTTTGTTTCGTTGTTGAAACTTGTTCCAAAAGTGCAGTGAAGTCTAGTTCATTTAGCTTCCTTTCCAATACGGCTTCACTTTTATTAGATTTTTGAACACGCCACACAAGGATGGACCTTGTTTAGGTGTAGTGGAGCTACCAGCTGCAAGAAATGCAGTGTCATCTGCATATGTGGCCACGAGCAACTGGGTTTGGAAGATCCGAAGTGTAAATTGTATACAGGACCGGACCAAGGACACGAATATCAACAGCAAATTCTCTATTATCTAAGAACGATACTGTGAGATTCCAGAGCTTTTCAGGCAAAAGCAGCATTAGCTTGTAGAACAGTCCTTCATGCCAAACCCTGTCAAAGGCCTGTCGAACGTCAAGAAAAACGGCTGAGCAGTATTTGTGGTCTTCCAAAGCCCCCAGAACATAGTTAATTACTCTGTGTACTTGCTCGATAGCACTATGGCGACTACGGAATCCAAACTGGTGGTTCGGAAGTGCGTCTTCAAAGGCGTTAATAGCTAGAAGTCTACTAAGCATGATCCGCTCAAAAATCTTGGAGAAAGTGGACAGCAAACTAAGCGACCTATAAAATTCCTTTTTTTGCCACCATTGTGACTAATGCTCGTTTCCAAGGTGATGGAAAATAACCAAGGTCCAGGCAAGTATTAAATAGGAGACAGAGCTGTGCAATGACAGAGCTAGGCAGAGCCTTTGCAACTTTGCCATCAATCGCGTCCATGCCAGGAGCTTTAGTAGTAATCAGTCGCTTTATATGACCACGTACCTCATCTTCGTCTACTGGACGGACAGTAACAGGAGGGCCAAATGAAAGACCTAACCTAGAGATTGTAGTCTGGACTTCTTCGCTTGTTGCAAATTCAAATGGTGTAAAGCGATTTTCAAGATCATCAGCAAATACTTCAGCAATCTCGGAATCACTGTGGGCCCAAGTCCCATCATCACGTTTAAGGGAAAACCTCTGAAGCGGCTGTCTTTTAAGGTTGCGGGTGCATTTCCAGAGCGCAAATCCGTGATTCTGGTTAGGATCAATTGCACTGAGCTTGTCTATAAAAAATTCTGACTTGGCCGAACGGAGGACTTTCCTTAGCTCTGATACAGTAGCCTTCCACCTTGCCATATCGATGGTATGCCTCGTCCTCATCCAGACACGGCGAAGTGCATGACCTTTTCTGGCCAAGGCAGCTATTTCTGGATGGAGGAGGAATAGGTATGCTTCTAGGAGGAGGGTCAGCTTGATGGATCTGTTCAACTAAGACCTTAGCAAAGGAATCTACGTCGTCCACAGAAAGAAGAGAAGGTTGCTCCTGAGTCAGAGCAGTAAGTTGCGCACTGAATCTTTTAAGATCCGAGCCCCGGGGAAGAAGCTTGGATTTGGTGACGATCGTATAGGCAGCCACGCAAAAATATATCAGGAGCGGAATATGATCAGAGGAAAGTCCCGGACACTCTGAGATTGTAAGGTGGTTGCACGGGATGGCTTTGTACACAGCAAAATCAATGGCCGTCGGGAGGTGGTCATTGATCCAAGGAAAATGAGTGGGTCCGCCAGTAGCCAAAATCTGCATATTTGAGTCAGCAATAACTGACATCAGGGTGTTTCCCCGACGGCATGATCGCCTGCACCCCCAGAAACTGTGGTGCGCATTCCAATCACCTCCAATGAGAAAGCGGCTACCTACAGAGCCAAACAGACGCAGATATTCCTCAGTCGTCCAAGAAAGGCGGTGACCAGGTGGACAGTAGACAGCACCAAATGAAATTCTGCCAAACCCAGTGACCAAACTTATGGCAACTGCTTGCAGGTGAGGCTCCGATATTGTGGCACTTAGGTGATAATCCAAACAGGATTTGATGATGACAGCAGCACCACCACGATGTCGATCATCAGGGTGGTTGGCAGAGTGAACAGCATATCCATTAATGTGGAAGAATGAACGGCTGGTAAAATGTGTCTCTGAGATCAATAAAATGTCAATGTTGCGCTCCTGGAGGAGGTGCTCAATCTCAAGTGATTTGCCAACTAAGTTGTTGGCGTTCCAAATAACGATATTTATACCGTAATTAGTCATCGCAATGCGTTGACCCTGATAAAATGGCGTGCTTAGACACGCACAGCAACATTTGTAGTGTGGTCGTCATTACTGACATCATTTGATCAAAGCGTAACAACAACTTATCAATTGCAGCCGCTTGGGCTGTATAAAACTTTTTTTTTTTAAATACGAGAGCTCTGAAATAAACACGTGTGCTTAACGGCTTCACTAGTTGAGCGGCATATATTAAAGTCACCCAAAATGACTATGCGCTTTCCTACGCCCAACTCCTGCTCTATGCAGTCTACAAGTGCATTCCTCAACCTTGACACTGGAAATGAAGGATTTCTGTATAATAATACATATATGATTTGATTGTGCTTAAATGCAATAATTTAGCACACCTGATTAATGTTTTCCGTTTCAATACTTCGGTGAAAAATTACTTCAATGTTTTGGAAAATGTGTGCATTGATTTCACCGTATTGTTCCTATGGGAGCTATAGGATATAGACGTCCGATCAGCACGCGCTTTTACCTTAATGAAGGAATGCATAAAAAAATACGATTCGAAAAAATGTATAGCAATAGCTTTTAGAAAGCGCGAAATGTTCTGAAAAACATCAAATTTGGACCGATTTTACCCTATTGTTCCTATGGGAGCTATAGGATATAGACGTCCGATCGGGGCGATTTTCAAACTTGATCTGCGTACACATGTTTTAGGACGAGTGTGAATGTTTCAGATCACTAGCTTTTAAACTGAGCTCCCAAACGGTATTGAAACAGACGGACAGATGGACAGACGGACAGACGGACATGGCTATATCGACTCCCCTATTGATCCTGATAAAGAATATATATACTTTATAGGGTCGGAAACGTCTCATTCACTGCGTTACAAACTTCTGACCAAAATTATAATACCCTCGGCAAGGATATAAAAACTAAAGCAGTTAAAGCGGCGTCTAAGATAAAGTTAGACAGCCACTTTTTATTCTGCAGTGTAAGTAAATCATTTAGTTCGATATGAAATATAAAACGGGAACTATTTGACGCATGTACAGAATCGAACAGTGTCTTACATGTTAGCATGTAAATATTAACATCTTTTCGAGTACGTAAGAATGATCCAATTGAATTAATTCATTCGACTCTTTTAAGTCAAGGGCTTTTATATGTTCTTCACGAACTTTATTTAAGTCCGAAAAAATCACTTTTTTTAAGCTTCTTTATTCCTTTTCTTTCCCAACTTTCTTCTATTGCTGACAGATTCTTATTGGAAATTTCTTTTAAAACTGATTTTTTTTTCAAGGCAGGTTTTTTCGCCCTTGCTTTTATTAACTTACCATGAGTAAGAGGGGAACAAGAAAATTCCGGATGCGCAAGCTCAACTTGGCGAACCACGGATTTTGAAAGATCGTCCAATTTTCAGATGAACCTTCCCAACTTTAATCCCTGCCCTGATTTAATGACACTGTGCTTCAATGTCTTAAAAAATGATTCAATTGGACCGTTGCTGGCCCTTTTATTGCTCTCGTCAATAAAAATTCCCATAACATTAGTCCAAAAAGGAGCAAAAACAATATATTTTCCTAAAATAACATCTACCATTTTAGGATGATGATATATGTTAATTTAGACAGTATCGGTTTGCTTTGATAACATTTCGGTGATTTTCAGAGCAATAAAAGAGAATCGTTCTTTAAATTCAGTCTGGCCTGCAATCGTATTCAATGCATCCTCGCGGTCTCTAAAATTTAGCTTAGCAGACTCTTCATGCTGGCTAAGGTATCACTTGATAAATAGGATATAGAATCTATAACATAACTATTTACAAATGGAGAAAGAAGAATGGTTATTACGTTGCAAAACCATTCCTCTAACTTCTTAATTGTAATAATATTATATCCGAGACCAAGAGCATTTCCAATAAAATCTCTTAACTCAATATTTGCCAGTCCTACGGCTCGGTCAATATCCGCACACATTATTTTTGCATAATGACTTGTACAAAATTGAACGCATACACTAGGAAATACGTCACTTTCGCCACATAAATGTCTAAATGATTAAATTCATTTAAAATTGCTTGAATAATAGCAAAACTAACATCAGTTATAATGCGTTTGCATATTGGCAGCTTGAATTTATTGTCTTTACAAAACCTATTTAGCTCGCATAAAAAACGACCAATATCATAGGCACAATGATTGGATAAAATGGCATGAGCCAGAGGGTACACCAGGTCATACTCTGGAATATGTGCAACTAATGAGTAGAGAATTTTCTTTTTTTTTTATTTTTTTTTTTTTTCTTTGTAACCTTTAGTTTTTGTGTTTTTTTTTTTTTTTTTTTTTTTGGAGGAGGAAGTAGAAGGGGAAAAAATAGAGATTTAAAAATTGATTTAATTATGTTTTTTAAAAATTCCTCTCTCTAACTGCGCATCTGAGGGAGAAAACGTGTAATTGTAAGTAAATTTGTATTCATTTATTTTTTTTATAAATTACTCAATATTTTGTGTTTATATTAGTGTTCTGTTGGTGGTGCTGGATGAAGTTGTGGAGTGGACGGTCATGGACAGATACCTGAAACGTAAGTAATGTTAATATAAAGAAATATGTGTGCTGGTGAAATTGGTGTGCATCTACAAATGTACATATACATACATACATACATATGTATGTATGTACGCCTACTTGCATGCAACTGCATGACATGTACATTTGATATATGATATGTATATAATATTTTATATGATATTTATATGAAAAAATATTACTTTTAGGAACATCAAATTCAGGAGGAGAATCAGGACCGTTCAAAAAAAAACGGGAAAGTTTCATTTTGGGGGGAAGGTTCAAAAAAAAACGGGAAAAAAAAACGGTGTGTAAGTATTGTTGGGAGATCGATACGCACATTTGAAAAACATCAGGAAACTCTACAACCGCGTTGGATGTGTTTGTGGGAAGGGGCACGGGTTTTTATACAAAATTACTAGACGGAACTGAAACTTGGAGAGATGGTACTGAATATGATAGCTGTCGACGTTCAGCCATTCAGTTGTGTCGAGGATGAAGGTTTTTTTCTTTTAAAAAAATTCTCCTCTAAAAGCCCTTTTTAAAAAATGGTTCCTCGATAAAAATGGCCAAGTATAATACATACTTGCGGGATGTTTTTGCCAAGAAGAGAGTACGAAAAATGCAAAGAAACGCTGAGAGGAATTTTAAACAGTGTTGATCATCTGGCACTAACAACTGATTTGTGGACATAGCTCAACGAGCTAACCATTACATGCCATTTCATATCCAATAATTTCAAATTGGAATCGGCAATTTTATCAACACAACATCTTCTAACGCCAACAAATCACACCGCTGCAAATATAGCAGAAACGATAAAATCGGTGCTAGATGACTGGGCGATAGCGCAAAAAGTTGTGTCTTGTGTCTGATAACGACGCTTCCATGAAAAAGGCGTGCGTTTCATTAAAATACAAACACTTGCCGTGTGTGGCCCACACTATTAACCTGCTGGTCCAGGACATATTAAAACAGCCAATATTAGAGGAAATTCTAAGCAAATGCAAGACTGTTGTATCGTTTTTTAAAAGAAGCTCGACTGCGTATGCAAAATTCAAAGCAGCACAAAAAACAGAAACTCCATATGGCCTGGTTCAAGAAATGCCGACGCGCTGGAATAGCGCATACGAAATGATCAAGCGAGTAATTCTGACAAACGAATATATTAGTGTAGTATTGGCTGTATCTCACAATGCCCCTTCACCGTTGTCTGCCGAAGAAATTGACGTTTTAAAAGAGATTTCGACATTGCTTGCTCCATGCGCGGATGCAACCTTGTCGGTTTCGACGAACACCAATGTCTCAATTTCGTTAATCATTCCTGTAATTTGTGAACTTTTCCACAAAGTTAATGGATTTGATTTCAAAACAATTGAAGGAATCGCTGCCGCAGATTACATGAAGATTCGTCTAAGGGAAAGATTGTTTGCATATGAAACTAGAACGATTCCTCGTATCGCAACAATTCTCGATCCGCGATTCAAGAAGCAAGGGTTCCTTGCCCAATCGAACTCGGAGGAAGCGGCCAAGGCTTTGCAGGAAGAGCTGAACTCCGTTATGACAGAGGAACCCACACGGTTCTCATTCCTCAAAACTAAAATGGAGACAACAGTTCAATCACTTCGGGCGGATTCCATTATACTCTTACGCCAACATCTAGAGAAAGGGAACCAACCGGAAAAGTGCGATCCGTTGGCGTATTGGGAGGTAAAACTTTATATGCTAAGTCTTTTGTTCTTCAAATATTCAATTAAACAAAATATCTTATTTCAGATGTCAACTGATGAACCATTTAAAAAGATCTCGAAAAAGTTCCTTTGTATTCCAGCATCCTCATGCGAGTCTGAACGCCTCTTTAGCAAGGCAGGCCAAATGATTTCGGACCGTCGCACTCGCTTATCGCCATCAGTCGTCGATAAGCTTCTGTTCCTTAACAAAAACAAAAATATTAATAAAATTAAAATATAATAACAAAAAAAAAATTTTGTTAAACATCGATGTTTTTCACCAAAAACATCGATGTCCACAAACATCGATTATTCTCCACCTCTAAGAAGAACCCTTATGTGTTCCTTATTCCATAAGTACACTTCCAGCTTTGTCGAAAAAACTGAATAAAGTGTGAAAAATTGTTGCATTTCATATCAAAGGCGTCTTTAAAGCGATTATTTTCAAAATCGTCTTTAGCGTTTTCCTCTGATATTAAATTTCTATAATAAGATAAATGTTTATTGATCATTTGATCATTGCCAATAAGCGCCCTGTTTGTGTTGGCTTTATTGACCAATTTGTTTCTAAATTCAAACGGAGAGCTGCCTTTAATAACATTTTTCGCAAGAAAACGATTTATGGCTCTGCATTGAGTAGTTGTTTTTGCATTAATGGAATGTTTGACCTCCATCCTGTTTGAATAAATTCGAACATTTCCATTATATAATCCCTGAAACTTGTAATAGTTGCAAGATGGATCTTGGCAATATCCATAAGCTCTATAAGAATCTTTATTCAGTCGAATAGACTTAAAATTTATAGAACAAGCATTATTAACATTGTACAAATTTTCTCTAATTACATGCTCAATACTCTGTATCTCTGTGAACTTTGTACAGCATTCTAAAACAGTTCTTTCAAAATCTGCAATTTTTAATTCTGCGATAAAGATATCACATGGCTTTGGTGCGCAAATCTACCATTTCCACGTCAACATTTAAGCTTAAATTCCCAATCCTAGAAGTTTTTCGAGCACATTTTTATATTGCTTCGATATGACTTTTATCAATAAGAGAAAAAGTAGTAATATGACTAGGCGAATCCATAAGACTTTTAGTTGATTCGTCACCATGGTTGTCGTCATAAGTTTTTGGCGTTTCGCCAATCAAAGAGGAGTTTTTCACTTTTAAAGAAGTTGGATTAGCAGTTTTTAAATTGCAATTCCTTAAAATTCTTTTGTAAGTCATTAACACGTTTTTTTGCCAGCTTTTGGTTAAGCAATTTCTTTGACAGAAACCACAATTTTTGGTCGAACTAATTTCTCTAAAAATATTGAGAATTATTTGAAAATATTTTTCTTGTAGAAAACCTGTTGGTTTTACAAGACCAGTTTCTATTGCTATACAAATAGCTTTAGGAATAATTCCAGTATAGTACCTAAAAAAAAATCAAAATCAATAAATCGATTCTAAAATATTACTGCTTTTAAGAATTCCGGGGCTAACTACTCCTATACTACATAAACTTCTAAGCAAACTCCGGCAAGTATTATGAAATAACTACCTTTCAATGTTTTTTGTTAAAAATATGTATTAAAACTTATCAAAATGAATATATTTTTTTTTAACTTCAATAAACTTAATCTTTACGATTTCGAATATACCAAAATTAACTACGTCACTCCCTTGAGAACCGTATATTCATAGAAAACAAAACAAGAAAGGAAAGCTAACTTCGGGCGGAGCCGAAGTTGATATACCCTTGCAGAATATTCTGTAAATAATATTCTCCAAAATTATTCATATGATGCATTCTTAATACTCATAAAAATCCCAACTTCCTAACTTTAAAAACACCAAAGTTATGGCATTTTCAATCGTTCAGTTATATGGCAACTATAGGATATAGTCGGGATCCCTATAAAATTTGTTAGGTCGGATTGAGTGGCCAAATATAAAACCCATAGAAAATCCCATAAAAAACACCAAAGTTATGGTATTTCCTATCGTTATATGGGAGCTATAGGATATAGTCGACCGATCCTTATGAAATTTGGTAGGTCGGATTTATTGGCCAAATATAAAACCCATAGAAAATCCCCACTTCCCGGCCGTTCCGACTTATATACTGCGTGCAAAGGAAAGAAGGGTGTGTGAAAAGTTTCATTTCGATATCTTTAAAACTGACAGACAGTTCGCGTAGAAACAGACAGACGGACAGACAGACGGACATGCTTATATCAACTCAGGAGGTGATCTTGATCAAGAATATGAATACTTTATAGGGTCGGAGATGTCTCCTTCACTGCGTTGCACACTTTTGACCAAAATTATAATACCCTCTACAAGGGTATAAAAAAAAGGCTAAAAATCACACCAAAAAAGTTTACGTACAATTTTCATATCTCTGTTTCTTGGGAATTCCCCTTCCAAATCTAACGGAGATCGCGAATTCATCCTTAAGTCTACTTCTGATGCTTGCATTTTTATGCATCTTACGTTAATTTCATTTGATTTTGCTAGAGTGAGAGGTCAAGATGAGTCGATGAAGCGAAATTTCACTTGAAACTCGAAAAATAATTTTAAAACATTAAAAAAAACTTACCGCTTGTTCAAAAATTTCACCTCAGGCTCCTTCTTCCACGATTCAAACTCATCGCTTGGAAACACTGAAATGCCAATGCCAATAACAATATTAACAAAAACTGCCATAAAATCACTTGCTAAAAATGTAAACACTTCCTCAGTAACGTTGAAATATAAATAACGTTGCCATACTCATTTACAATTCCCGCAAAGTCAAACGAGGGCTGGGAGCCAAAAAGACTTGAATTTGTGTAATTAAGTGTAAAATAGAGAATATCTCAGGAACGGCTGAACGGATTTTGATAAAACGTACACTAAAATGATCAGCAAGGGAAGGGTGATAGTGGGATAAATATTAGGAAGATTGTATATTAGAAACAACGTCTGGGTGTGGATTCACATTTACTTCTATTGCTTCAAAAATTTCAAAAATTTCAAAAATTTCAAAAAATTTCAAAGTATAAAATTTCAAAATTTCAAATTCTAAAAGAATTTCAAAAGTTAAAATTACTAAATTTAAAAATTGTTATTATTTTAATTATTTCAAAAAATGTCCCTAAAAATTCAAAAATTTTAAATTTAAAATTTTCAAATTTCAAAAATATTAAAAGTTTTAAAAATTCAAGAATTTCAAAAATAATTATATATTTCAAAATTTCAAAGAATTTTAAAATTTAAAATTTACAAAAAGTTTTAAAAATTACAAAATTTCAAAATTTCAAAGAATTTCTAAAAATTCACAATTCAAAATTCAAAAATTTCAAAATTTCAAAATTTTCAAAACATAAATTTCAAATTTCAAAAAATTTCAAGAATTTCAAGAGAATTTTTAAAAATTTCAAAATTGGTTATTATTTTAATTATTTCAAAATGTTCCTAAGAAAATTCAAAATTTTAAAATTTTAAATTTTCAAAATTTCAA